>JAXIVJ010015567.1:0-31239 GCA_036785665.1 Chirona hameri
GCCCTTTTAAAAATATTGTGGGCCAAATCCGGTGAGCTGTTTTTGGTGGGGGGTACTTTATGCCCCCTGATAAAAAATTGCCCCCTCCTGGAGCGAATCCTGGGTACGCTACTGAACTGAACATACCCTTCGATACCATCAAAAGTATTGACTGTATTTGTATGTATCTTATGACTTTATATTTTATGGACTAAAGATGACCTGGGCATATACTAAAGATGAACCACAGCTCCGAAAACATCCCATTTGTCGCATGTGTTGACCACATGACATGGTTCATTCAACCCACAGCAGCCCATGCCAAAACAAAAGCCATATCGGCATTACCGCCAACATTCCTCGCCGAATAAAGCCGGCAGCAGCAGCTCCGCCTACGGCGGAGAGCGATGACCGCGCTGTGTTTATACTCCCATCCCATGCCCCTACGCGTCCCTGCCCCTCCCCTCCCCCGTCCTCCCTGCCCCTTCCCCCCCCCCCGCCACGTCCCTGCCCCTCCCCCCCCCCCCCGGCTGGCAGACACGACGTACCCAGTGGTCTGGCCGCTCCCCGGCGCTTCCCAGCCACGAGATAACTTCACGGCGCCGAGAAAATCGATACGCCCTGGCGTCGGGCCGGCGCCAGACCCCCCCCCCCCCCTCCCCCCTGGCACGCCGCCGGTGACGAACTAGGTCTGGCTGATGCAACACCTCGTGACCGCAGGCGGGAGCCACGGCCAGGAGTGTGCGGTGCTGGGTGCCGACCCGCGTTTGGCGTGCAGCACACAGGGTGACACGTCGTTTCCGGACCTGTGATCCGCCAGGCCGGCCAACTGAAATAGGAGCGAATGCTGATGAAACAGTGCGGAGGTCGTTTCAGATGAGATGGGATGTCCCTCGGTTTCACTTTCAGTACACGAGACCACTGACCTAGTGTTCGTGCGATGGTCGGGAAGTGGAAAGACAAACAGATTGTCTTTCTGTAAGCACACATGTCATATGTGTTCAAATTCATCTGAACAACGTATACGTCAATCCGTTTTTTATTTATTTAAGCGCTATAATTAATGCTCATCTTGTTGATCACATTACATTGTATATCTACTAAACAATATAATGAAGAGCTGACTGTTGAATTTCTCACAGGAATGTGATCAACATTCAACTCATATAAGCTAATAACATGCTTCGGAGTTTGGCATCTAAATGACCGTTCTCACATGTCGTATCAATAACGTCTGTCAAAACAGCTACAGATTCAGATTCACATTCAGCTTCACATTCGGACCCCCTTCAGAATTCGCCTGAATTTCGCACACTTATGCAGTTTAACAAGCCACTTACAATGGTGAAGTCCGTTCAGGGCCACATTTAATACTTTGATCTCCAGAGGTCATCCAAGTTTCTGAGGTCACGGGGTGACCCCCTCAGAATATCATCAAAATCTATATACACATGCAGTTTGACATGCTGATTACGATTCTGAAGTCTGTTCGGCGCCACATTGAATACTTTGACCTTGAGAGGTCCATCCAAGTTTCTGAGGTCACAGGGGTGACCCCCATCAGAATTTACTCAAATCTGGGTGTACAAATGCAGTTTGATACGCTGATTACGATTCTGCAGTCTGTTCGGCGCCACATTTCATACTTTGGCCAGCTTCACATTCGAATGGGCATTCGGACTCCTTCGGATTCGCTCTAATTTCGTGCACTTATGCCAGTCTGACGAGCCACTTACAATGGTGAAGTCCGGTTGCGCGCCAAATTTAATTACTTTGGCCTCTAGAGGTCATCAAATTTGATAAGTTCACCAGAGGTCACGGGGTGACCCCCTCAGAATTTGATCAGAATTGGTGTACCCATGTAGTTTGGACATGCTGATTACGATGCTGAAGTCCGTTTGGCGCCAGATTTAATACTTTGACCCGCCAGAGGTCATCCAAGTTTCTGAGGTCACAGGGCGACCCCACTCAGAATATCATACAAATTGGTCTACACATGCAGTTTGACATGCTGATTTTGATTCTGAAGTCTGTTTGGCGCCACATTGAATACTTTGACGTTGAGAGGTCATCCAAGTTTCTGAGGTCACAGGGTGACCCCCTCATAATTTACTCAAAACGTGGTGCACAAATGCAGTTTGACACGCTGATTACGATTCTGAAGTCTGTTCGGCTCCACATTGAATACTTTGACATTGAGAGGTCATCTAAGTTTCTGAGGTCACAGGGTGACCCCCTCAGAATTTACTCAAATTTGGTGTACAAATGCAGTTTGAGACGCTGATTACGATTCTGAAGTCTGTTTGGCGCCACATTGAATACTTTGACATTGAGAGGTCATCTAAGTTTCTGAGGTCACAGGGAATTTACTCAGGAATTCCCCCCCCTCAGAATTTACTCAAATTTGGTTTCAAAACTTTTTTCTCTTCAAACTTAGATGACCACTCAATGTCAAAGTATTCAATGTGGAGCCGAACAGACTTCAGAATCGTAATCAGCGTGTTCAAACTGCATTTGTGCACCACGTTTGAGTAAATTATGAGGGGATCACCCTGTGACCTCAGAAACTTGGATGGACCTCTCAACGTCAAAGTATTCAATGTGGCGCCAAACAGACTTCAGAATCAAAATCAGCATGTCAAACTGCATGTGTAGACCAATTTTGATGATATTCTGAGGGGGTCACCCTGTGACCTCAGAAATTTGGATGACCTCTCAAGGTCAAACTATTCAATGTGGCGCCGAACAGACTTCAAATCAAAATCAGCATGTCAAACTGCATGTGTAGACCAATTTTGATGATATTCTGAGGGGGTCACCCTGTGACCTCTGGTGAACTTATCAACTTTGATGCCTCTAGAGGCCAAAGTATTAAATTTGGCGCGCACGGACTTCACCATTGTAAGTGGCTCGTCACACTGCATAGGTGCACGAAATTAGAGCGAATTCCGAAGGAGTCCGAATGCCCATTCGAATGTGAAGCTGGCCAAAGTATTAAATCTGGCGCCGAACAGACTTCAGAATCGTCCATCAGCGTGTCAAACTGCATTTGTACACCAAATTTGAGTAAATTCTGAGGGGGTCACCCTGTGACCTCAGAAACTAGATGGCCTCTCAAGGTCAAAGTATTCAATGTGGGGCCAAACAGACTTCAGAATCGTAATCAGCGTGTCAAACTGCATTTGTGCAACACGTTTGAGTAAATTCTGAGGGGGGTCACCCTGTGACCTCAGAAACTTGGTATGACCTCTCAAGGTCAAAGTATTCATGTGGCACCGAACAGACTTCAGAATCGCAATCAGCATGTCAAACTGCATTTGTAGACCAGTTTTGATGATATTCCTGAGGGGGTCACCCTGTGACCTCAGAACTTGGATGACCTCTGGAGGTCAAAGTATTAAATGTGGCGCCGAACGGACTTCAGTATCGTAATCAGCATGTCCAAACTACATGGGTACACCAATTCTGATCAAATTCTGAGGGGGTCACCCCGTGACCTCTGGTGAACTTATCAACTTTGATCTAGAGGCCAAAGTATTAAAATTGGCGCGCAACGGACTTCACCATTGTAAGTGGCTCGTCACACTGCATAAAGTGCACGAAATTAGAGCGAAATTCCGAAGGAGTACGAATGCCCATTCGAATGTGAAGCTGGCCAAAGTATTCAATGTGGCGCCAAACAGACTTCAGAATCGTAATCAGCGTTTCAAACTGCATTTGTACACTACGTTTTGAGTACATTCTGAGGGGGTCACCCTGTGACCCTCAGAAACTTGGATGACCTCTCAAGGTCAAAGTATTCAATGTGGCGCCGAACAGACTTCAGCATCGTAATCAGCATGTCAAACTGCATGTGTATATACATTTTGATGATATCTGAGGGGGTCACCCCGTGACCTCAGAAACTTGGATGACCTCTGGAGGTCAAAGTATTAAATGTGGCCCTGAACGGGCTTCACCATTTGTAAGTGGCTTGTTAAACTGCATAAGTGTGCGAAATTCAGGTGAATTCTGAGGGGTTCCGAATGTGAAGCTGAATGTGAATCTGAATCTGTAGCTGTTTTGACAGACGTGTATCAACACTAATCTGTGGTGCCAGCTCCCTCACGAGTATCTGTAGCAGGGTCAGATCATCTTAAATCCCAGCATATATAGTACCTATTTGTCAATAGAGTCCAGAGAACAGCAGAGTCTGAGACGGAGAGGCATAGTCATTTAGACACAGTTTTGCGCCTGTAAAGTTGCACCGTAATTAGAGTAGATATTTTTGGACAAAATATATAGAGCATATGTAAGATTCACCCAGTTCCGCTTAGAATAAGCAAACATATTGCCAATCTAAAAATTATGGCTCAAAGATTATGGATCTTTTATATGAATTCGGTGTAAATCGGTGGGTACTGGCCACTGGGGTATCTCAACAAAACATGGGAGGGTGGATTTTTTGATCCTCTTGAATCCCCCATACGGAAGAGTGAATCGGATTCCGGGATCTGGATCCAAGATTCCAGACCCCAGAATTGAGTACACTTTAAACAATCGAAGAATACACCAAAATCCTTCGGCGTCGAGTTACACTGCCCGTCCCTGGTTACATTGGAGAGCGGCGGCGTGGGGGTGTAGCTCAGTGGTAGAACATTCTACTGCAGATCGAGAGGTCCCTGGTTCAAATCCAGGTGACCCCTGGGGTGAGCGCGATCGAGAGGGCCCTGGTTCAAATCAGGTGACCCCTGGGTGAGCGCTTGCGCGTTGTCTATTTTGATCAGCTGAAAACAGTTTGAATGGAAAATATCGTTCTGTAATTTTGTGCTGCGTGTTGCGACTCATCCATTATCTTATACACAGATAACAGGAGACTGGATTTGACACGAAATATTTGGCCTCTTATTTTAACCACAGCAGTGAACTACGGTGCTGGACAATGTGTATCCACTATACATTAGCCCCGTTTCCATGACACTAGGTAATCCGGATTTCCCCTCAAAATTGAACGTCAGATATGAACGAGGATAATAGCCCCGTTCATATCTGACCGGTCAATTTTGATTCTCCTTGTGTGGTGACAAAAATTACAGAAGCTACCACGAGGGGAAATCCGGATTACCAAGTGTCATGGAAACGGGGGTTATTGTCTTCGCCAGCATTTGGTGGTCCTTCCCCCAAAATATCCCATATTTTTTGTGCTGCGCACTCAATCTCTTTTCGCAACCAATACAATTTGCTCACGCTGTATTTGCAAATATCTATTGTGACTATTCACTGTGGTCTTGGGTAACTGGCGTGTACAAGTCTGTTTCCGCTAATCGTGCTTTGTATGGTGATATCAAACACGACGTTCTGAGCTCTGCCAGATAAGCTGACTTTGTTGACGTCTAGCTTTTTCTACTCGAGACAACGCGCTTGAAACGTCGCTCGCAATGTACTCTACGTCTTAGTTGCTGTGATAGGATATTGCATAGTGCATAGGCGTAGGAACAGGGGTGGGGGGGGGGGGGGGCAGGGGAGGTGCCGCCCCCAACATTTTTTATTTTAACATTACGCCTATGGGCGTTGCATGGAAAGAATCGACTTCAGAATGCCTCCTGCCCCCCCCCCCCCCCCAACTTGAACATAGTTCCTACGCCCCTGGCATAGTGCATTGTCAGCATTCCTGCCAATCCGTCTGAGGATATGTATATTTTAGCTGGGACTGATTGCACACGAAGTTAGCGCAGCTGTTCCGTTATTGTCTACCGAGTAGGATATACACCGAAATAAAATTACGGGAGTCGTTTGCATATTTATTGTACACTTCAATACATAACATGGGCGTTCAATCACACGAACACGTTACCCATTATATTTAATGCGTGTATGGCGCAAATAATACAACTAACATTCGCGTCATTTTATTTGACTTGAATAGGTGGGATATTGTACTCAATCGCATAACATGCCATTCATGATGGTTCACAACTCGACCATGCCTCCTGCCAATTCCGGCCCCCTTCACCAAAGGTCAATGTCCAGCAATACAATCTAAAATCTAATCAAATCTTCAACACATTATGAGCACACATTTTTAACACACAGCAAATCCTTAAACTACAAGTTTCACAGCCTTCATGATTTAAGCCTGACGGCACAGTTACCGTGCGCCCCCGTATACCACATGATCTTCAACAAGTCCAGCATCACCTGCAGTCAATATGCCGCAACCTCAGCTCCAGCTCAGCTCCGTCGCGCTCCATCCTTCTCTCCACGGTGCAGCACGCGCATCAGCTTGTCTACCACCTTCGTGTGAAAGCTGTGCTTCTCCACCTGTTGTCCTGCGGGTTTACTAGCGCAGGTCGGATTCGGCGGGCCAAATGTGACGCAGCGCGGGGCTGAGCCCGAGTCCCCTGACGCAGAGGACCCAGCACGACTCACACTGCGGCAGGTCCCCGGAGGGCACCGTGAGCTGCTGAAGCAGGGGCCGTGCATGCTGAAGCCGGGAGTGGTGGTGGCGCTGCCGCCACTGGACGCTGACGTCTGGCGGCTCAGACCGCCGCTGGCCTGAGAGGTTCGCCGGCTCTGGGGCGCGCTGCGGGCCTGCTCAGAGCTGCGCCGGCTGTTCTTGCCCGAGCCGGTGCCGTACAGGTCCCAGTCGTTCCGCACAACAGGCACCATAAACGCCATCCTGAGCGGCGTCGGAGTCTCGGTCCTACGAAGAGCGCAGGCGCGACCCAGCAGAAGGTGAACGCTGAGCGATGAGCGTTGAGCGATGAGCGATGAGCGCTGAGCGAGCTTCGAGCGACTTCTGAAAGTCTTCTCGGCGGACTTCTCGTCTGATAGCAGGAAATAGCTAAAAGACGCGACTTCCTCGGACACCAAACTTGAGGCGAATAAGCACGTGCACGATGCGCGACAGAGAGCTTGTCTCAACCCCTCGCTCTCGCTGGCTGAACGATTTCTGGCAAGAGCGGCAGGCGAGCCCACTATAGAATCGATTCAAGACTTGGCCCGCTGCCAGCCTCCGCTGCCAGGACGCTGATTGGTCGACAGCGGAGGAGTCTCCCCGTATCAGCCAATCGGCGGCCGCAGTTCAGGGGCCTGCCTGCGCCGGTCTTGGCTCCCGGCGAACGGTGTAAACAAAACGTACGTCGACTCTATTGATCCTGCGAGCGGCAAGGTACGGTAGCGTGACTATCCACAGCCGGAAACTGCGTCGCACGATGTCAAGGGCAGCGGAGGACGCGGCACTGCGGTGCAGGACGCCAGAAAAAAGACGGGAGCATTTGAAGCCTGGCAAAACCTGGGGAGGGCGAGCATGCCCGAGGTGTGCAAACGCCCAGGTGATGATTTTTTAACGTATGTTTTTAAGCTTTTCTGATGAGGCATTATAATGCTAAATTATAGACTTATCGGCTACTAATCGGGTTTTTATTCATATTCGAATTTTCGACCTCATTGCGAATATGGAAAATTCGAATATTAATACAAACCTGATTACAGGGTGTTTTATAAAGAATGTCAATTTTAAAATCGAAAGTACAAGTAGTATACATAGTCGGAGCAAGTCAATTTACAAGTATTGTTGGAAATGGTTGGACATTTTGATTTCCAACACGTGACATAGCCTTCACACAGCCAGTTAGAGGTGAAGATGCGAGACTACCCTCCTCGCGCCCGACGGCAAAATACGCCATATTCCAAATCGCAGTAGGCATGGATGATATTCAAAATCAGAAATTTGGGGTGAAATCGAAGTTGAATATCTGGACATTTGCATTTGTGCGATGATATTTTCCCTATCTAGCAAAACGGCTCCACGCCAGCATGCCAAAGTTCAATGCACTTTACGAGCATTTCAATGGCGATGGCATATGGCACGGATCGCTTCTTCGGGGTCTATGGAGTCAGCCAGCTGCTGTACAGTCTGTGGCCGGTTCAGGCATACCAGGATGTCTTTCTTAGCTCCACCAAGGTCACTGACAACACAAATAGTAGCCTTGTGGTGATAGACTGATAGACATGGACTTCAGGCGGTGCATGTCTAGTCAGTCAGACGACATAATACTCGCCTGTGGAGTGTGGAGCTTCAGCCAGGTTCCAGATGGGTTCGGGGTCGAACTTTAGCCTTTTTGGCTACGAATCTTAGGATGAACCTCTCGGCTGCGATATTCTGACCATATGTCATGTGCTGAATATAAAGTATAGCCAAAAGTTTCACTTCAACTGCGATTTCACCCCAAATTTCTGGATTTGAAGACCATCCATGCCTACTACTATTTTGTATATAGCATATTTTGCTGGCATGCGCGAGGAGGGCAGTCCAGGGGCGCAGCCAGACCTTCGGTAAGGGGGGGGGGGGGGGGGGGGGAGGGGGCACGGCATCTCCAGATGGCCCCTCGGCCAAAGGCCCCCAAAAATACGTGAAATGGTATCTCCTCGGATTTAGGCCTCTATATTTTGCAGGGGTCCTACATTATCGAAAAAAAAACGTCGGACAGATCAATGTTGAACAGTCCCCATGCGTAGATTGACTGATAAGTACGTAGTCTGATACAAAATAATGTGCGGCAACTGATTCCCTTTGGCACCATGCGAAGTATTAACACGCGCACCGACGTGGGGTGCGGATATCCGCCCACCTGCGGTTTTCGTAAATTTCTGGATTTAAAGACCATCCATGCCTACTACTATTTTATTATTTGTATATAGCATATTTTGCTGGCATGCGCGAGGAGGGCAGTCCAGGGGCGCAGCCAGACCTTCGGCAAGGGCGGGGGGGGGGGGGGGGGGGCACGGCATCTCCAGATGGCCCCTCGGCCAAAGGCCCCCCAAAAATACGTGAAATGGTATCTCCTCGGATTTAGGCCTCTATATTTTGCAGGGGTCCTACATTATCGAAGAAAAAAAACGTCGGACAGATCCATGTTGAACAGTCCCCATGCGTAGATTGACTGATAAGTACGTAGTCTGATACAAAATAATGTGCGGCAACTGACTCCCTTTGGCACCATGCGAAGTATTAACACGCGCACCGACGTGGGGTGCGGATATCCGCCCACCTGCGGTTTTCGTAAATATTGGGAAAACGGCGGTGTGTAGCGCCACCAAACTTAGTTGGCTCGTTGGACATCAATTATCCACATTTAGTGTAATTTTGTATCTCGAGTCATCTCAGGTCAGGTCAACAGGTCATGTAAGTGACCCCACCTCCAAACAAGTTTTTGAAAGTTAACCCTATTTGTAACAGGGGGGGGGGGCGGATTCCGTCCCCCCTCATGTTTTTCGCAGATATCTCCAGAACGACAGGGAGAAGGCCCATGCAATTTTGGGACTTTTCCCAAAACAGATTTCCACATATGGAGTCAAAATTTTGAGTTCTTAACCTGAACAGAGGCGGTTCCAGGGCACGGTTTTGGGTGGGTTCGGCGGCGACATTTGGCGATAATCCGGAAATGCGATCTTCACGGCTTCTTCCTAACTGCCTCAAGTATGAAGGAGTTACATCGGTTTGCGGTGATTGCAACATATACAAATTAGTTGATGTTAATGCAATATCATAAAAATTGCATGGCATAGGCGGTGTCAGGGGCTTGAAAGGGGGGGGGGGGTTTCTAGGAAGTATTCAATGCTTGGCGGGAAGCCAATAGAGCGATGTAAGGGGAATTTATAGCTATCAAGATGTACAAGATAGCTTCTGCTTCCATTATTTGCATAATTTATTACATATAAAATTTCAGGGGCGTGTTCAGGCACATGGAAAGGGGGGTGACTGGCATGGTGATGACGATATGCCAGCGATCACGGCGCAATAGACGGTTAGCTTATAGTGATATATGCACACATGAGGCCAGAAAAGGGAATCAAGTCATATTTTTACATAGGCACGCTCAGGAATGGAAAAAGGGGGTCATATTATTGCAAGGAAACTAAGAGGCATTCCTGCACCACCCAAGCGGTTCATCGACAAGCTAAAACAGGTGATGTTTAACTTTGTATGGGGTGGGAGAACAGACAGAATCAAAAGAAGCAGTATGTACACAAAATATAACGAAGGTGGAGTAGCGATGATCGAGATAGAGTCCTACATTGCAGCACTTAAGATAACATGGGTTAGGAGGTATTTAGTTTCTACCCAGGTTTGGACAACACCTTTTGATAGTGAAATAGCTCAAGGTGCCTTTTTATGGAACAGAAACGCGCGATCGCTCGCAAAATTAGCAAAAACGATAGGGAATGCTTTTTGGAAAGAGACAATAATGGCGTACGCCAAGTTAACTTCAACGATAGTGATAGACTTATTAGATGTAGGTCGCTGTTGTTTATGGTATTCAAATGAAACCAAATTTAAAGATGAGAAGATTGGGCAATGGATGAGTAGGGGGCTGCATAACATTAATGACGTCGTGAGCGAAACAGGACGCTTTCTGAATTATAGTGAATTTAAAGACAAGTTTGGCGTGAGAGCTACGCCTTTAGATTTACAGGGTCTCATTCGAAGTTTGCCAAACCACTTAATAGCACAACGTAATACGGAAAGGCATATGGAACCAATCATCCATCCTTATGTAAGTTGTGTTCTTGAAAGCAGACGCGGGGCAACAAAGTTTTACCATCGGTTAATCAGTGACAAATACCGACAAAGTCACAATTCATGGGAACGCCATTGGGAAATAGAATTTGGAGATGTGGATTGGACTGTAACATATGAATCAATATATAAAAGTACCACATCAGTTCGACTTCAGATGCTGAATTATAAGATTATGACCAAAATCGTTGCAACAAATAGCTTGCTATTCCGCATAGGCATAGCCGAACATGATAGATGTTCAAGATGTAACAGTGTTAGGGATACTATAGATCATACATTTTGGGGGTGCGATTACGTGCGGCGTTTTTGGAACGAAATTAGCGAATGGCTGACCAAATTGAGCGGAGTTGGTAGAATCTCTCTCAGCAGAAAGATGGTAATATTGGGTATGGATGGAGGCAAGCTTGTAAATCACGTTATTGCGATAGGGAAAAGCATTATTAATGAAAACAATAGCTTAAGCCTTGCTAAATTAATCGCACGCGTAAACATAGATGAAAAACTGATAAAATAATTGCTAAACGTAAAGACAGGCTTGCAGAGTTCGAGGAAAAGTGGGCAGCTGTTCCAACCTAATTGCGTTTGCCGCTGTTTTCACCGCTATTAAGAGTTAGACTGACGATGTCACTGGGACTGCGAGCTGTGCAATGGTATTGTGATATATGTGTGAGATATATGTGTGTGCTCGAGCTTGCTAACCACCGCCGCTACACGCCGCGTTATGTTTATTTAGCGTAGGTTATTTATGAAGTGGGCCAGACCCTCTGACGTAAATATGTATGGCGCGGGCCCGACCGCCGGAAGGGTCACCGGGGCCGGTGGGAGGGAGGGAGCGGACGAGCGAGGAGTCGTGTATGTGTGTGTGTGTGTGTGTATGTGTGTGTGTGTGTGTGTGTGTGTGTGTGTGTGTGTGTGTGTGTGTGTGTGTGTGTGTGTGTGTGTGTGTGTGTGTGTGTGTGTGTGTGTGTGTGTGTGTGTGTGTGTGTGTGTGTGTGTGTGTGTGTGTGTGTTTGTGTGTCTGTGAGATATAGGAATATGTTTGTGCAATGGTATTGATATGGGTGTGTGTGCGTGTGAGAGATGAATATGTGAAACGTTGAGCTATAGAATGGAAATAAACTTTAAAAAAAAACTAAGAGGCATGGGCGTACAATGACATAACATACTGCAGTTTTCGGATGAAACACGCACCACAGGGTACTCTACAAACGATTATAAGATAATAGGCGAGTCCAGGTAGGGTAAAAAGGGGGGTATGCAATGTGAATTGAAGTTGTAAGTGATATAGTCACTGTTGACTATTTAGTATCATAATAGCGGATAATATACTTATCAAAAAGTCTTGCGCCTCCCCAGTTTGGATCTTGGATACGCCTATGATGAAGTACAACATGCAAAAAGGAACTATATACGATCCGTAACTTATTTATAGTGCTGGGTAGCAACTTGCCTGCGGGTATATTTTTTCCCAATTTGACCTCCCTTTTTCACTAACCTGGTACCGCCTATGTTAAAAATATGATTAATAACTGTTTTGTCTAATGCCAAAATAACATACCATTTCATTTATAAAAAAACAACATCAAAAAATTGTTTTATTATGCATTTACTTCACCCCCATATTGAGTGACCTGCACACGCCTATGATTTTTGAATTTTAAAAAGTCACCGCCATATATCAATTTCCAATTCAATCTCTATCCACTCCCATTAGTTGTGTAAAATCGGTTTAAACATGACAGCTGTGTTGGATCAAAAATACCACTAAAATGTGTAGTTTTTGCCCCCATGTTGCCCCCTATCAAAAATGTAGATTTGTTTATTATTTATAAATGTAGATTGTGTTGAGGGGAACCAAACGCCGTTTCATTTTGAATATCGGACGGGTAGATCTCGAGATCTCCGGGCGGGGGGGGGGGGAGGGAGCGGAATCTGCCCCCCCACCTCCAAGCAAGTTTTTGAAAGTCGTGCCAAAGCCACAGTGATTGACCGAGCGGTTTCAAAACTCACAGGACTTAATATGCCATAAGTACCTACAATTCGTTTATCTTGATTTCTAATATCGGTGACCTAAGGTCAGATCCAGGGGCGCAGACAAAACTCGTCAAGGAGGGGGGGGGGGGGGGGGGGGGGGGGGGGGGGGGGGGGGAAGGGCACAGTATCCCGAGGGGCCCCCCTCGATCAAAACCACACACCTCCACAAAAAAAATGGCGCGAAATGGTATATCCTCGGATTTGGGCCACTATATTTGCCGGGGCCCCTAAATAGTGGCAACAAAAAACGTCGGACAGGCCCATTTCGAACAGAACCTTTGCGTAGATTGACTGATAATTTTTTTGGCCTGATCCAACAAAAAAAAATGCGGCAACTGATCCCTGTTGGCACCATGATGTGAAAAGTATTAACACGCGCACCGACTTGGGGTGGATATCCGTCCCCTGACGTTTTCGTAAATAAATTAGAAATGTTTCTGAAAAAATGCTTAATTTTTTATTTTTAGGGGTCAAAAACCCAAACTTTCGCAAACCCGAGATAGTAATTTTGAAGAGCATGTCATTTCCTTTCTTTTGACGTTTTTCATTTACAATCTGCTTTCAAAACTCAAGTTTCTACGATTTGTCAAACATTTATCGTTTTTTCGACCAAAAATGGGCGTGACATGACGTCATTAAAACGTCAATATCTCCCAAAATGCTACATCAATTTAATTGGACTTTTGTGAAAAGATGTAGAATTAATGTAGCATAATGTACTGTAAGTTTTACGTCGATACCTATCATAGGGGTTGGGCTGAGGGGTCGAGGCCTTCTCCCATTGGGCCGAGGGGTCCTCCGGGCCCCTCGACCCAATGGGGGGGGGCACATGCCCCCTGTGCCCTCCCCCTGGCTGCACCCCTGGGGCAATCTGTCATCTTCACCTCTCATCGTTAAAGCACTGGCTGTGTTGAAGGCTATGTCACGTGTTGGAAATAAAAACGTCCCACAATTTCCAACAATACTTGTAAATTTGCACGTGCTACGACTATGTTTCCTAATTATATTTTCGACTTTCAAATTGACATTCTTTATGAAACACCCTGTAGTAACCGATATGTCTATAATTAAGATGATTTTTTAGATGATGCAACCTTTCAATTCCATACCGTTTACCGAGACTCGATACATATCCAAATGAGATAACATGTTTACAATACAGTATTATAAGATAAAAAGTCGTCAAAAATATTTGTGAAAAATGCAAAGATTTGCAGGATTAGAAATGATATCTGCTGAGTAAATGCGCAAAGCATTTTACCCTAATGCCCCAAGAATGCAATGAATGATTTCAGTTTGATTTTATTTCGTTAAAAAAATGATCACTTATCCCTGTAGCATTTCAGTCTTCAATTCAACTAGCCACTAGGAATTTTCTATGAAAGGTCTGCTGTAAAGTGAGCTGATATAAAACTGTAGCCGCTAATGTTCTGGTTACTTCCGGAAAAATTGCTACCACGATCATTTTTTTTTTGCGTGATTTAATTTATCTAAAGGGATTATATAAATATATTTGTCTTATATAACGTTGCATATATGTATTTTACCCTCACTCTCACTTCTGAATACTACGCCCCTGGATCTCGCCCCTGGATCTGACCTTGACGCGCCGCTTTGTGTTTCAGTAATACGTTGGAATTTTGTATATGCTATACAATATAATATACAATAATATGATATAATAATGGTTACCGCTATTTTAACAGTATTGCGCCGTAGTTGGCGATGACGAGCGACCGTGAAGGAAATGTATGGTGAATTTCCACTCGATCGGGCAAGTAGTTTCTGAGATACAACAAATGGTGCGCACGTGCAGAGGCACCCACCCCTGACATGTGAGAAAGTGGCGGCTGAGAGGTCCCTAACCACACACAAAATTTGAACACAATCGGCTCAGCCGTTCCTGAGAGAGATATATATATATATATATATATATATATATATATATATATATATTATATATATATTATATATATATATATATATATATATATATATATATATATATATATTTTTATTATTTATTTCTCAAGATCGCCGACGGGATGATCCATTGATGGACGAAGTCAAAATTTAAAAAAAAAACGATATTACACATTGACATTCACCTGCTTAACATACATACATATGATAAAATCATGTGAATATACGAAAAAATACGAAACGCTGCCTGAATCCTAAAAATAAACGCTTAACGAGTGATGATACAAAATACGCTAAAAATGACAAAAACTGCCTGGGACTAGCAATGATCACATCAGTTGATGTATATCTAACTATCTAACTATATGCTATAATGCTGCAGCAAACAGCTTCACCTTACTGCGAGATGAGTAAAAACTGTCGCTGAACATGTCCGCTGTAGGGAATCTCTCTAGGAATCTATTAATTTGCCTAGGCAGCCTCACGAAAAGTCCATTCTTTACAGTGTTCACCCTCGCGAATGGCACATTCAACAATATACTACTTTGCTGCCTGGTTGTACGACAAGGTACGCTCAATGAGAATGACTGCAATACAAACGCTGACGAGATTCTACCCTTAAAAACGTTACGGACGAACATAACATCGTGCTGTGCCCTTCTCGCGGGATACAGATGTAAGTTTAAAATGTCTCAGCAGATCAGCATATGACAGTGATGATGAATGACAGCGACAGTGAGCGTTGAGCCAAATTATACATTTTGTGCTCAATCCGGTTAACTCTGTCAGTGTGCATTGCAGCAGCTCCATTCCATATCACACTGCAGTACTCCAGGTTGGAGCGTACATAAGCGTAGTATGACGCCAGGACAGATGACAAGTTGAGATGTCCTCCCGGGGTAGCCCTCTGATATGAATCGGGGTGTGCACGTGACATGGGAGAATCGGGTGTGCACGTGCGCACGTGCAGAGGCACCCCTGACTTGTGGAAAGGCGGCGGCTGAGAGGTCCCTAACCACATACCAAATTCGAACACAATGTACCCCAGCCGTTACGGAGTTTTTGCGAGAAAACACTTTACAACACCGCTCACGCGGCACGCGGCACGCGCAGTGGTAGTCACCCACATGAGTCGCCACTGGTCTCAAACAGTGGGATGCTCGAAGACGCCCCGCTTGCAAAGAAACTCAGTAAAGAAGCCCGCTTGTAAATCAGACGTGCGGTTGCAGAGAATGGAATGGAATGGAAGAATCGCCACTGCGCAGAAGTTCCCCAAATAGCACCGGCGACCCTGGCCCTTGGGAAAACACTGGCATGACATGGGAGGCCGTTGACTCCCCACCACGTTCCAACACTGATGCAATGTTGACCTGACAGGGATCTGCGCACAGGGACAGCGAAAGGGATCTGCGCACTTGCACGCAGTTTGCTGAAGGGCGATTCAACGTAGCTGATGCAACAGCATCTATGGGATCAACGTCTGCTGTCTCTGGCACTGCGTGATGCTGGCTAGTTAGCGCTCCAGAAGTACGCGTTAACTTTGCCGAATTGGCAAATGTATTATTTCCCCATGTCGCCATCGTGTTGTTTTGAGATCCAAACATGCCATGATGTTCATTAAAAGAGCATGTCTCCACGGCAAGAGGACTCAGACTCCAAATAAGAACACACCCTGGGCATTATTGTCGAAACATTTGTAAACGTTTTGATTCCATTGGAAAGCACAAATATCATGACAATAACCTAAAAAGTCCCGAATTCTCTAAACATTCTTGGCCTGCATTTCAGCTGGAGATGTGATTAAAATCTGTTGATCTGAACCGCAGAGCATGCTTCAGCTGCAGCCCGGCGATACTCGGTTCTCATAGCGCACACAGCCCCCAGCCAGCGCTGCGGGCTCGCTGGTCTGAACTGGCAGTGGGCCATTTCCGTGGCATTACGGCACGCTCTCCTGCCGTCTGCTGCTACCCGGCTTCCTGCCTGACATCCTGCCATCACAGCATCCGGGAACGGTCCGTAACCCTGGAGTGACCTTTGTGACCCTGGAATGACCTTCACCGTAGCCCTAGGGTGACCTTCACCGTGACCTTGGAGTACCCTTCACCGTGACTTTAGAATGACCCTCATTGTGACCATGACACCTCCGGCGGGGTGGCCTTGAGCAGGCACGTAGCCAGGATTTCGTCCAGGGGGGCGCCTCGAAAGGGCCCCCTTCCCAAGCGTTGAAAGGGCCAAACAATTCCGCCCCTGTATCATTTTCCGCCCCCTTGTAGCTCAGTTCAGAGGAGAGCGTTGGGCTTCTGACCTCACCCGGTAGTGGCAGCCCGGGTTCGAGTTTGCTTCGGCGCTCGCTATTTGCTCCTGACTGGGATGGCCTGCGGCCGGTGGCAGCGGTCGCACTCAAGGTCAGGTGACGTCAGAGGCCGGGGCGGACCGGGTCCAGGTATGTCGGGCGCGTAAAACTTTCGCTTCTTAATTCTGCCGGACGCCAGGAATGGCTTGATCGGGTGGTGGGGTCAGGGCCTGCGCCACAAGCTATGCTTAGCGCGGGACCTGACCTCGGAAATCCATCCATTCAAAAACATTCGGACTAAATTTATTTAAAAAAAACTGATGAAAAGGCACGTTACAAGGATGGAAAATATAGTAGGACATGGGCCATACCAACTTTTAGGGAGCTGGAGTTAGCAAACTGCCATATCAACTTTGGAACCAGCGACACCAATTTGGAATCAGCTATATGAACTTATAATATTTTTTCAGCTCAAGACCTGGAACTCTTAAACAAATTGCGCCACGGAGCGTCGCGAAAATTTGGAGTCTTATGCCCTGGATATGCTTTATCATCAATGCGTCGCATTACGTATGGTGCAGACCTCTACAAATGCTATTGTGCGTTTAAAAGTGCGGTAAAAAAGTGCTAAAGTGAACTATTTCACCCAATTATATAGGAAAGTAGCAACATAACACATAATAAAGGACAAGTTCAAAACGTTAGTATAATATGGACTCGGAGACCCTTGGTGGTGGACCCAAAACCCATACATTCTCTGAATCAGCATGATGGCAGGCAAGTTTATGTACCTAGGGGCGGATCCAGCCGCTCAGTTGGGGGGGGGGGGGCAAACAATTTCGGCCTTCAGCAGGCACATACAGAATTTTTCTCAATGTTGTTAACCGGGGGGGAGAGAAGGGAGGGAGGAGGAGGGAGGGAGGGAGGGAGGGAGGGAGGGAGGGAGGGAGGGAGGGAGGGAGGGAGGGAGGGAGGGAGGGAGGGAGGGAGGGAGGGAGGGAGGGAAGGAGGGAGGGGGGGGGGGAGTCGGGTCGTCAGATAATCTCATTTTATCTAGTGTAAATTTGGTTTGCTCTGGTGGTGGGGGGGGGGGGGGGGGGATGGCATTGCCCCCGTACCCCCCCCTTTGGCTACGTAGTACGTACCTAGCCTTCAGATACCCAAATTTCGTTGCAAAGACTCATAATTTAAAACAAACATAGTTTGAACATCATGACAACATGACGTCGAGAGCGAGAGAGGGGGTAGAGGAGGCAGCTGCCCGCCCACTCAAGAAGTGGGGGGGGGGGGGGGGAGGAAACATGAGTTTGCCTCCCCCATGAATATGTAAGAGACTAGAAAATCCATACTCCAAGAAGTTGGTTCTATTTTTCCTTTTGACCGAAACAATGACCCAGGGCTCCGATGTGCCCCCAGCCAGCCTGATGGGACTTCTAAGGTTGACAGTAGGCCCTCGGTAGGCCACGAGGGGTCCTCAGAAGGCCTGAGACTTCAACATCTGCCTGTCAGACGTTTTTTTTTGCGACCATTTAGAGGCCCTGCAAAATATAGTGGCCTAAATCCGAGGAGATACCATTTCGCGGATTTTTTTTTGGGGGGGAGGGGGGGGGGGGGGGGGGGGGCTCTGGCCACGAGAGGGGGCCTTTTTCCGAGAGGACCTTCTGGGTTTCTTTGCCCACCATCCGAAAATACGATCCGCCGCCTCGGTACTAATCATAATGGTGTATCAAAACCTAAGTAATACCGATATCAGTCACATTGGTATGCATTTTCTAGTCTGTTTATATAAGGTGACACAATCTATGGGTTTACGTCCTTGAAAAATACACAAATATAGCTAACCTACTCCTACAGCCTCTTATGTTGACAATTTCCGCAGATGTCCTCACTCCTCAGATAAAGAACGCACAGATTTGGGTGTAAATTTTTAGCTTATGAGATATTCTGGGAAAATACTGCTATGTTGACAGATACAATTATTATGTCGACTTTCATATACACCCTTAAATATTGTCTTACGCTTCATAAAAATAAGTAAATGCTTAAAAATGCACACGCACACACGCCCGTACATTGCCAGCGAACCAATATGGCGAACCCGTTGAAATGTAAACACACGATTCTCCCACGGCTTCACGTCATCACAACCTGACCAATCACCGTCGAGCTTGCTCAAGATTGACTGGTCAATACTAGCTGATAACCAAATATAGCTTATGAGCAGATCTGATAAACACGGCCAAGATGCTGGAAGCTGCTCGCGGTTTTCACAATTTTTACCAATGTTGAAGGAGCGGAGTACACCCCCCTGGTCCCAGGTCTCACTAACCCATTCCAATTCTCCACATTTCTCACTTTTTATATATAATGAAATTGAGTCTTAAATGTTAGTAATAGAAGCTCTGAAATAACAGGTTTTGAAGAGAAATGACTGTTCTGTGGAATGCTACTTCTTTCAGTTTCATGAATCGTTAAACTAATTTTGAGCAATTTGTCAAAGTTATCATTGATTTTTTTGTCCCAGTTCTCCCCACTCACCCTACCTACCTTGTTTGAATATTATTAATTCTGGCGATCCTAGCCCACATTTATATAAGTGTGACTGGTAGCATTTATTTTTCTGCCTGTGGGGGCTAATATCAGTTGGTGGGCTTATGGCATACTGGGAGGAGCAATCTAAAATTTAAAATTAGAGCAATAGGATCAAAATTGCATTAAGTTTTGAGATTTGTGTGACCATGGCCTGCCTGTGGGGGCCAGTATCATTTGGTGGGCTTATGGCATACTGGGAGGAGCAATCTAAAATGAGATTCATGACCGTGGTCTTACGGCATACTGGGAGGAGCGCTCTAAAATTAGATTCATGACCGTGGCCTTGGCATAGTGGGGATAAATACAAATTTAGAGCACTAATAGAGTGCTTTAAAAATAGATTCATGACCGTGGCCTTATGGCATACTGGGAGGCAGACTGGTTATTGATTCAACTTTTTTTTTGGAACGATTCAATCATGATTCATTTTGGAATCAGAATAATTAAATCACCGTTTGATTCACGGATACCATTTTGAGAATTGATTCCTTCCGATTCAAAGAATCAAAACAAATATTTTAATCGATTCACGTTTGATTCAACATTTAACTATATGAGGTATGAGGCTAAGTATGGCAAATCAATACAAATGGAAACATGCATGTCATTAAAACATTCTTACAGCAATAGTATTTCATTATACATTAATGTAGCCACTGGGACTGCATGTATTTACACAATTTACCAGTGCACTTGAATCGTTACATTTTTTATTCAATCAGCATTTATTTTATGCGGGTTTTGATTCAATCACGATTCATGAATCAAAAGCTCTGGTGGTGAATCAATTATGTTTTGATTCAATGAATTTTGATTGAACGATTCCAATCGATTCAATCAGTATCGAATCAATAACCAGTCTGCTGGGAGGAGCGCTCTAAAATTAGATTCATTGCTGTGGCATTATGGCATACTGAGAGGAACACTCTAAAATTATATTCATGAACGTGGTCTTATGGCATACTAGGAGGAGACCTCTAAAATTCGATTATTCATGACCTTGGCCTTATGGCATAGTGAGAGGGGCACAGGAGATAGGAACTCATTGGTATTAAAATAAAGCGCGATCGTTGATGATTATAAAGCAAACTGAGACATTTTCGGGCTTTCTTTACAACGAGAAGGAAGTTATGAAGTTACTATTCGACATTCAAATTAAAATGAATTCAAAAGTTGACATTGACGATCAGACGTTATTTAAGCACAATCGAATTCCTCGCAACAAGACAAGTTTAAAGATAAATAACATCGCCACATAAGCCACAATTGGAAACCGAACCTTGAACCTTGACATTGACCTTAGGTGAAGGTCATCAAATGTTAGAAAGAGGTCATACTCATAGGAAAGAGGAAAGAGTACTTAAGAAGTTACTTCCTGGACAGAATCTAGTGGTTAGTCCATTCACTACTCAAATACATAATATGTAGAGCAACATAATAGTACCTATACATACTATTACAACAACAAAATAGTATACATAATAATACACCAACAACATTACAACAACATTATGGTATGGCATTATGGTATTTTTTATATTTAATTAAATTTGTGATACATTATGGTATGGCAGCATATATGGTTATATATGATTACTTATAATTATATATGATCGTGTATAAGTACTGTGTATATGTATATGTGTGCGTGTATGAGTACTGTGTATATGTATATATATATATATATATATATATATATATATATATATATATATGTGTGTGTGTGTGTGTGTGTGTGTGTGTGTGTGTGTGTGTGTGTGTGTGTGTGTGTGTGTGTGTGTGTGTGTGTGTGTGTGTGTGTGTGTGTGTGTGTGTGTGTGTGTGTGTGTGTGTGTGTGTGTGTGTGTGTGTGTGTGTGTGTGTGTGTGTGTGTGTGTGTGTGTGTGTGTGTGTGTGTGTGTGTGTGTGTGTGTGTGTGTGTGTGTGTGTGTGTGTGTGTGTGTGTGTGTGTGTGTGTGTGTGTGTGTGTGTGTGTGTGTGTGTGTGTGTGTGTGTGTGTGTGTGTGTGTGTGTGTGTGTGTGTGTGTGTGTGTGTGTGTGTGTGTGTGTGTGTGTGTGTGTGTGTGTGTGTGTGTGTGTGTGTGTGTGTGTGTGTGTGTGTGTGTGTGTGTGTGTGTGTGTGTGTGTGTGTGTGTGTGTGTGTGTGTGTGTGTGTGTGTGTGTGTGTGTGTGTGTGTGTGTGTGTGTGTGTGTGTGTGTGTGTGTGTGTGTGTGTGTGTGTGTGTGTGTGTGTGTGTGTGTGTGTGTGTGTGTGTGTGTGTGTGTGTGTGTGTGTGTGTGTGTGTGTGTGTGTGTGTGTGTGTGTGTGTGTGTGTGTGTGTGTGTGTGTGTGTGTGTGTGTGTGTGTGTGTGTGTGTGTGTGTGTGTGTGTGTGTGTGTGTGTGTGTGTGTGTGTGTGTGTGTGTGTGTGTGTGTGTGTGTGTGTGTGTGTGTGTGTGTGTGTGTGTGTGTGTGTGTGTGTGTGTGTGTGTGTGTGTGTGTGTGTGTGTGTGTGTGTGTGTGTGTGTGTGTGTGTGTGTGTGTGTGTGTGTGTGTGTGTGTGTGTGTGTGTGTGTGTGTGTGTGTGTGTGTGTGTGTGTGTGTGTGTGTGTGTGTGTGTGTGTGTGTGTGTGTGTGTGTGTGTGTGTGTGTGTGTGTGTGTGTGTGTGTGTGTGTGTGTGTGTGTGTGTGTGTGTGTGTGTGTGTGTGTGTGTGTGTGTGTGTGTGTGTGTGTGTGTGTGTGTGTGTGTGTGTGTGTGTGTGTGTGTGTGTGTGTGTGTGTGTGTGTGTGTGTGTGTGTGTGTGTGTGTGTGTGTGTGTGTGTGTGTGTGTGTGTGTGTGTGTGTGTGTGTGTGTGTGTGTGTGTGTGTGTGTGTGTGTGTGTGTGTGTGTGTGTGTGTGTGTGTGTGTGTGTGTGTGTGTGTGTGTGTGTGTGTGTGTGTGTGTGTGTGTGTGTGTGTGTGTGTGTGTGTGTGTGTGTGTGTGTGTGTGTGTGTGTGTGTGTGTGTGTGTGTGTGTGTGTGTGTGTGTGTGTGTGTGTGTGTGTGTGTGTGTGTGTGTGTGTGTGTGTGTGTGTGTGTGTGTGTGTGTGTGTGTGTGTGTGTGTGTGTGTGTGTGTGTGTGTGTGTGTGTGTGTGTGTGTGTGTGTGTGTGTGGTGTGTGTGTGTGTGTGTGTGTGTGTGTGTGTGTGTGTGTGTGTGTGTGTGTGTGTGTGTGTGTGTGTGTGTGTGTGTGTGTGTGTGTGTGTGTGTGTGTGTGTGTGTGTGTGTGTGTGTGTGTGTGTGTGTGTGTGTGTGTGTGTGTGTGTGTGTGTGTGTGTGTGTGTGTGTGTGTGTGTGTGTGTGTGTGTGTGTGTGTGTGTGTGTGTGTGTGTGTGTGTGTGTGTGTGTGTGTGTGTGTGTGTGTGTGTGTGTGTGTGTGTGTGTGTGTGTGTGTGTGTGTGTGTGTGTGTGTGTGTGTGTGTGTGTGTGTGTGTGTGTGTGTGTGTGTGTGTGTGTGTGTGTGTGTGTGTGTGTGTGTGTGTGTGTGTGTGTGTGTGTGTGTGTGTGTGTGTGTGTGTGTGTGTGTGTGTGTGTGTGTGTGTGTGTGTGTGTGTGTGTGTGTGTGTGTGTGTGTGTGTGTGTGTGTGTGTGTGTGTGTGTGTGTGTGTGTGTGTGTGTGTGTGTGTGTGTGTGTGTGTGTGTGTGTGTGTGTGTGTGTGTGTGTGTGTGTGTGTGTGTGTGTGTGTGTGTGTGTGTGTGTGTGTGTGTGTGTGTGTGTGTGTGTGTGTGTGTGTGTGTGTGTGTGTGTGTGTGTGTGTGTGTGTGTGTGTGTGTGTGTGTGTGTGTGTGTGTGTGTGTGTGTGTGTGTGTGTGTGTGTGTGTGTGTGTGTGTGTGTGTGTGTGTGTGTGTGTGTGTGTGTGTGTGTGTGTGTGTGTGTGTGTGTGTGTGTGTGTGTGTGTGTGTGTGTGTGTGTGTGTGTGTGTGTGTGTGTGTGTGTGTGTGTGTGTGTGTGTGTGTGTGTGTGTGTGTGTGTGTGTGTGTGTGTGTGTGTGTGTGTGTGTGTGTGTGTGTGTGTGTGTGTGTGTGTGTGTGTGTGTGTGTGTGTGTGTGTGTGTGTGTGTGTGTGTGTGTGTGTGTGTGTGTGTGTGTGTGTGTGTGTGTGTGTGTGTGTGTGTGTGTGTGTGGGGGGGGGGGGGGGGGGGGTGGTGGGTGGGTGGGTGTGTGTGTGTGTGTGTGTGTGTGTGTGTGTGTGTGTGTGTGTGTGTGTGTGTGTGTGTGTGTGTGTGTGTGTGTGTGTGTGTGTGTGTGTGTGTGTGTGTGTGTGTGTGTGTGTGTGTGTGTGTGTGTGTGTGTGTGTGTGTGTGTGTGTGTGTGTGTGTGTGTGTGTGTGTGTGTGTGTGTGTGTGTGTGTGTGTGTGTGTGTGTGTGTGTGTGTGTGTGTGTGTGTGTGTGTGTGTGTGTGTGTGTGTGTGTGTGTGTGTGTGTGTGTGTGTGTGTGTGTGTGTGTGTGTGTGTGTGTGTGTGTGTGTGTGTGTGTGTGTGTGTGTGTGTGTGTGTGTGTGTGTGTGTGTGTGTGTGTGTGTGTGTGTGTGTGTGTGGTGTGTGTGTGTGTGTGTGTGTGTGTGTGTGTGTGTGTGGGTGTGTGTGTGTGTGTGTGTGTGTGTGTGTGTGTGTGTGTGTGTGTGTGTGTGTGTGTGTGTGTGTGTGTGTGTGTGTGTGTGTGTGTGTGTGTGTGTGTGTGTGTGTGTGTGTGTGTGTGTGTGTGTGTGTGTGTGTGTGTGTGTGTGTGTGTGTGTGTGTGTGTGTGTGTGTGTGTGTGTGTGTGTGTGTGTGTGTGTGTGTGTGTGTGTGTGTGTGTGTGTGTGTGTGTGTGTGTGTGTGTGTGTGTGTGTGTGTGTGTGTGTGTGTGTGTGTGTGTGTGTGTGTGTGTGTGTGTGTGTGTGTGTGTGTGTGTGTATGTGTTGTGTGTATGTGTATGTGTATGTGTGTAGTGTGTGTATGTGTATGTGTATGTGTGTATGTGTATGTGTATGTGTATGTGTGTATGTGTATGTGTATGTGTGTGTATGTGTATATGTGTATGTGTATTGTGTATGTGTATTGTGTATGTGTATGTGTATATGTGTATGTGTATATGTGTATGTGTATATGTGTATGTGTATATGTGTATGTGTATGTGTTTGTGTATATGTGTATGTGTATATGTGTATGTGTATATGTGTATGTGTATATGTGTATGTGTATATGTGTATGTGTATATGTGTATGTGTATATGTGTATGTGTATATGTGTATGTGTATATGTGTATGTGTATATGTGTATGTGTATATGTGTATGTGTATATGTGTATGTGTATATGTGTATGTGTATATGTGTATGTGTATATGTGTATGTGTATATGTGTATGTGTATATGTGTATGTGTATATGTGTATGTGTATATGTGTATGTGTATATGTGTATGTGTATGTGTATGTGTATTGTGTGTATATGTGTATGTGTATATGTGTATATGTGTATGTGTATATGTGTATGTGTATATGTGTATGTGTATATGTGTATGTGTATATGTGTATGTGTATATGTGTATGTGTATATGTGTATGTGTATATGTGTATGTGTATATGTGTATGTGTATATGTGTATGTATGTGTATGTGTATATGTGTATGTGTATATGTGTATGTGTATATGTGTATGTGTATATGTGTATGTGTATATGTGTATGTGTATATGTGTATGTGTATATGTGTATGTGTATATGTTGTATGTGTATATGTGTATGTGTATATGTGTATGTGTATATGTGTATGTGTATATGTGTATGTGTATATGTGTATGGTATGTGTATGTGTATATGTGTATGTGTATATGTGTATGTGTATATGTGTATGTGTATATGTGTATGTGTATATGTGTATGTGTATATGTGTATGTGTATATGTGTATGTGTATATGTGTATGTGTATATGTGTATGTGTATATGTGTATGTGTATATGTGTATGTGTATATGTGTATGTGTATGTGTATATGTGTATGTGTATATGTGTATATGTGTATGTGTATATGTGTATGTGTATATGTGTATGTGTATATGTGTATGTGTATATGTGTATGTGTATATGTGTATGTGTAATGTGTAGTATATGTGTATGTGTATATGTGTATGTGTGTATATGTGTATGTGTATATGTGTATGTGTATATGTGTATGTGTATATGTGTTATGTGTATATGTGTATGTGTATATGTGTATGTGTATGTATGTGTATGTGTATATGTGTATGTGTATATGTGTATGTGTATATGTGTATGTGTATGTGTGTGTGTGTATGTGTGTATGTGTGTATGTGTGTATGTGTGTATGTGTGTATGTGTGTATGTGTGTATGTGTGTATGTGTGTATGTGTGTATGTATATGTATGTGTGTATGTGTGTGTATGTATGTTGTATGTATATATGTATGTATGTGTATGTGTATATGTGTATGTGTATATGTGTATGTGTATGTGTATGTGTATGTGTATGTGTATGTGTATGTGTATGTGTATGTGTATGTGTATGTGTATGTGTATGTGTATGTGTATGTGTGTATGTGTATGTGTATGTGTATGTGTATATGTGAATGTGTATATGTGTACCCATTCAATGGCGCTGGCTTCAGGAACCCTACTCGGCAACAAGCTACGCTTAGCTGAGTGGGGTTCACGAAGAACCAGCAAGAAATTGCTCGAAAGTTGACCAGACTTTGTCCTCCGCCCTGTATGACCGATATCCCCTTTATAACAGCGTGAATGAATATGGAATCCTGGGGCGTAGCTGGGGGGCAGTTATTTGCTGTTCTCAGCAATTACTACTTTCCGCTTTCTTTTATATCACCACATCTAACACCCAAACTACCTCTCCTCATATGCTTTTTTATGTTTGTTTCCATTTCTTAGATGGGAGTGCCGCGACATTTTCTCTTTTGTTCTCAGGTGTTAATGAAAGGTGTCGTGCGTCGTTGGGATCGAGGGTGGGGGCACTCCTGGTCACCTATTCATGGGTGGCGGCTAGAAAAAAAATATACTACATATCATTCAACGCGTCTTGACGACAATAACAAAATGGTGCCCATTTTACCTTTTTATCTTTATTCAGTCAAAAGGTATTGGGGAATCACATCTTTCACAAAAAGAACATCAAAAATGACCAAATTTAGCATATTTGAAGCCAAATAACCATCAATTGTATTTTTCTGTTTGAACGACACTTTCTTTACACTTAACAATAATGAAATCAAAAATAGGAAATACATTTGGCTTGGGTATCCAAAAAAGATTCAAAATTTCAAAAAATTACTAACTTTGAAATTTAAGGTGAAGATCATCAAATTTCAGAAAGAGGTCATGCCTTTAACTCGAGTATTAAACTCGTCTTGACGAGAACAGCAAAATGCGTTTGCCGTACCATTCTAGTTTTATTGTCAAAAGTTATTAGAGACAGAGGAGACTATAGGAGAGCTAGGTGGCATAAGTAGTGAACTTGTTCTAGAATATCTAAAGAAAGTAAGGCCTAACAAGGCAGAAGGACCTGATGAAATCCATGCTAGACTTTTAAGAGAATCTGAAAGGGAGTTGTCGGTTCCATTAGCCATAATATTTTCTAAATCACTTGCAGATAGTAAAATTCCACTTGATTGGAAAAGAGCAAATGTTGTTCCTATTCATAAAAAGGGAGATAGAAGTAAAGAGGAAAACTATAGACCAGTTAGTCTGACCTCATTAGTCTGCAAGGTGCTTGAATCAATCATCAAAGATAAGATTGTTGAATTCTTGGAGCAAAATGAACTCATCAAAGATACACAGCATGGCTTTAGGAAGGGCCGTTCTTGTTTAACTAATCTTCTGGAGTTTTTGGATGTTGCAACAGATAGCGTTGATCAGGGTAAACAGCTAGATGTAGCGTTTCTTGATTTCAGTAAAGCATTTGACAAAGTCCCCCATACAAGACTGGGGTTGCAACTTAAAATTCATGGGATCAGGGGCAAGATTCTGGATTGGATAGAAACGTGGCTTTCAGGACGCCAGCAAAGGGTTATATTGAATGGGTGCCAATCACAATGGAAGGAGGTTCTCAGTGGGGTTCCACAGGGCTCAGTCCTGGGCCCATTGCTTTTTATAATAT
Organism: Chirona hameri; assembly: GCA_036785665.1. NCBI lineage: Eukaryota > Metazoa > Arthropoda > Thecostraca > Balanomorpha > Balanidae > Chirona > Chirona hameri. Next base: position 27,511 of record JAXIVJ010015567.1, read on the forward strand.
TTGTGAATGCAATTGAGAACAGTATAGACAGCAAAGTCTTGAAATTTGCAGACGATCTAAAAGTTGTCAGGATTATTAGAGGAAAACATGATCAGGATGTTTTTCAATCAGATCTGGACAAGCTAGTTGAGTGGTCTGAAGCATGGCAGATGAAATTCAATTTGAGTAAATGTAAGATTATGCACGCTGGACGGGTTAGCAGTAAACATAGGTATGAAATGGGTGGGCAGAAAATGGAGCAGATTGAAAAGGAAAGAGATTTAGGTGTCGCGGTAAACAATAGACTATCAGCGTCAGACCAGGTTGTAGAAGCTAGGAAAAAGGCACTTAGAATGCTAGGGGCCATTAACAGAAATGTTTCCTACAAGAGTGAAAAGGTAATAACAAAACTGTATTGTGCATACGTTAGACCACATTTGGAGTATTGTGTACAAGCCTGGTCTCCAACATATGAGAAAGATTGCTGGCTGTTAGAAAGAGTTCAAAAAAGGGCAACAAAAATGATTAATTGTCTTGGTAGTTTACCTTATGAAGATAGATTAAGGAAATTGGGTATGTTTTCACTTAGATATAGAAGGCTAAGAGGAGATCTAATTGAAGTCTTCAAATTTGTAAATAGTCAGCATTCTGGATATTTAAAGGGTATGTTTGAGTTCAATAGGGAAAATCGAGGTAGAGGTCATCAGCATAAACTCATTATGAAACAAAGTAGGACTAGGCTACGACAGTCATTTTTCAGTAGAAGGGTTGTAGGACATTGGAATATGCTACCAGGGGATGTCGCTGATGCAGTGACACTTGCTTCCTTCAAAATTAGATTAGATAAATACTTTACAGAGAAGGGATTAGTTCATAAATACTCGTGGGATTAGCCTTCTTTTATGCAGGTAGAGTAAGGTGATTTGAAGGGGCGAGACTGGTGGAGGGGGGGGGGGGGATAGGGGGGGGGGGGAGGGGGGGGGGGGTGCAACCTCGGATGGGCCCAAGAGGCTCTTTGTTGCACTTTTCTTTTATGTCTTTATGTCTTTATGTCTTTATTAGCGAATAACATATTTTTTTTATATAAAATAGCATGTCAAATGACACAATTTGAGATATTTGGAGGTGAATATCCCTCATTTTTATTTGTGCACCTAATTGACACGTCCTTACACGTAAGAATAGCACAGATACAAATTAGAAACACGTCTGAGAAAAGGTAACCAAAAAAGCTGTACAATTTCGAAAACGTACCTACTTAATTTCGTAATTTTCGAAAATGTAAAAATCAACATCACCATGTTATAAAACAGCTCATTGTCATTCTAATGACATATAATAAATATATATTGCTTCATAAATTTCCCGCCATATGGGCTGACAAAGATTGACCTGCACCGTGACCTTATTAAACTGCCCGAGGCAATATCTCCGGAACCACTGCTTGCATTGCATTACAACTTTCACAGCTCGCTGTAGTGCCCCAGGTTACACCATATACTAATTTTGGTCAAAATCGGTGACATGACGGTGTAATTTTGCACTTTGTTTTTGTCGATTTGTCGTGGAATGCTCCAGCTACAAAAATAAGAACATTGGGATTTTTTAAAACTGAACCTAATTACTCTACTTAATACTAGTAGACGTATTCCACACAACATAGGTACCTGTGCAAGGAAATTCACTCACGCGCTATTCTGCCACCCAGCAGGCAGCAGGAGACCAAGAGCTGCTACGCTGCGTGTAATATTATAGCTTACGTTGGTTGTGAATCACTCCAAAATAGCGCCAGACGCGCCACTTTCTCTATCCCTACTGCTACCAAAATGCTACCAAATTGAGGAAACACGAACGAGGCAAAAACATATTTATTTATTTCGCAATAAGTTTTTTTTTGCGCAGGCAGTACTAATTTTTATCGCCAATTTCAGCGATTTTGTTTGGGAGGAGGATTTTTTTTTTGGGGAGGGGGGATTTTGTGGTGGGGCTATTTATATTGTCGCCCCTGTCGAGCTTGGAATGGGGGGCTTTTTCCACTGCCGCCCCCATGTATCCCAGGGCCTATTTTAACATGTTAACTAGGGGCAAATGCCCCCCCCCCCCCCAGTGATCCGTTTTGCCCCCCCCCCCAGTCAAGCAATGTTGCCCACCCTTATTTCAGTATTTCCATGTCCCCTTATTTCAGTATTTCCATGTCATTTTTCGCTTCATAGGTATTCAATTAAAATAAAATATGCTTACCTGGTGATAAATGCATACAAATCCAATGCAAATGTCATGATATTCCTAAGTTTGAGTATTTCCCAGCCAAAATAAGCATCTTTTAAATTATTTACGGAATATCTTGAATTTCAATATACTTTGAACAATTGCCCATTAGCGGCAGAGTGGGGGAGATCGGGGGCTGTTGGATCAGGAACATCGCCATACAATTTGGAGTGGGTGGGGGCAACTGCTGAACCGATTGTGTTCAAATTTGGTGTGTGGTTACTGATTAGGGATCTCTCAGCCGCCACTTTCCCACAAGTCAGGGGGGGTGCTTCTGCACGTGCGTACGTGTGCACCACGTATTTCTATCTCAGAAACTACTTCCCTGATCGAGTATAAATTCACTATACATTTCCTTCGCGTTCGCTCGTTCATCGCCAACTACAGCACCTTACTGGTTCGGTAAAAAAGTTATGGAAGAAAAATGACGAATGACCTCAGGGTGAATATATTTTGCCTCGTGGGGGTCACAGGATAAAAATACCACATGGATCTTTGTATTGGCGGATCCAGAACGGATGGTGGGGGGGGGGGGGGGGGGGAGGAGCAAAATTTAAGAAAGTCTCACACAATTCTGAAAACGCACCGGATTTGGCTTGCTTATGTATTGATAGCTGATTTAAAGCTAACTTTCCTGAGTTGCTTAGATTTTCTTTTATATCAGGAAATGTGTCAATCTTGCGCTGATTTCAGGCGGTTGGGGGGGGGGGGGGGGCAATTACCCATTTTGTTCAACCGTAGAAAGAAAAAAACTTTCGTTTTCATGAAGTTTTCTCCTAAGATCATTGTTTTTCACGTTCAGTGCAGGGAACGCGCAAGGGGGCAAAGGGGGATACTTGTATTGTATCCCCCCTCCCCCAGATCCCTGTGAGAGGAGGGGGCATTTGCCCCTGATGTCCGCCCCCTGGATCCGCCAGTGGGGCGGATACCATCCCCCCCTTAGTTTTTTTGGTTGAAATAGCGGAAAACGACGCCATTTCGCGTCGCCATTTTTTTTTTGGTACAACTGCTTGCCTATCAATTGCCCAAATCCTGTTAATTTGTTTACCTCGGGTCTCCTCAGGTCACGTCACTAAGTCAAATCTAGTGATTCCACCTCCAAAAAATGTAAGGTCCCGCAGCCACATTGTTTGACCGATCAGTTAGATACTCACATAATTTAATCAGGTCATAAACACCTACAATTCTGCTATTTCAGATGATTTTTACATCGGTGACCTAAGGTGAAGTTTATTTTGTGAACTCTCAATTATAAGTCATTGGGGAAACATGAAAATGCATATAAATCCACAGGAAATGGCTAAATTTAACCAATTTTCACCAGTCCCGCATCTTTTGCAGATACAAAAATCCAGTGGCGGATCAATAGCACTACTGCTGATCCGAGTTTCAATTTCTGCCACAGCGCCTGACAAGCTCTGCCCACTTTGCATACAACATTGATGTGTCAATGTAATCATGTCATGATTTCTCCTGTTTTTT
>JAXIVJ010015568.1:0-12500 GCA_036785665.1 Chirona hameri
ATCCTGCCGTATTTCATGGGTTTAGGGGGAAAATACCTGATGCCACGGTTTTAATGGTCAATTTGCGTTTGCATTCCACCAGGTTTGGCTCTCTGTCACATACTGTATTGTATTTATGTTGTGCATCAGGAGGGGGGGGGGGGGGGGGGGGGAATAAGCCCAAGTAAAAAGACGTCTTCCATATAACGGTAGTGATACAAACAAAATGACCACAGAAGACCAGTGAATTTGTATCGCTATTCGTTTCCCCAATGCTTGTTTACGATGGGTCTTCAGAGATTGTTTGCACCCCTTTTACACCCTTTCGAGATATAACACTGTATTCCGACCACTGCACGGGCAGTGCGGCGCGGCGGCACGCTGTGCACTATGACATGCTTGTCGCGTCCGCTTTATTTACTCAACACACGACAACACTGGAGATGTTAAAGTGACCAGAAATGTATTAAGGTTTTAGAATCTGAACATAAAATGGGCAGAAGCAATGTACACATAGGGGTAACCACCTTCCGAAAGTAGGTGGGGACGGAGGCACTTTGAAGTCGATTCTTTCCATGCAACGCCCATAGGCGTAATGTTAAAATCCGAAAATGTTATTGGGGACTGATCCCCAGTGACCCCAGTGGTGGTTCCGCGCTTGATTGTACAATGCATTTAAGTAAGGCCAGCGCATTGGTTCGACCAGTACGCTGGTCAGTAACGGTGGCAATACTAGCCGGCATGGCTAGTATTGTCGGTGTTATTTAATGTCTGAATTTCTCCAGATATGGGGTGGCAAATCACTTGTTCAATACGATTTCCACATGCAACTGCCTAATGCTTAAAGCGTTCCAGGATGTGGACAGTCTACCCTGCCCCCCCCCCCCCCCCTGGTGGTGCCATGCGCGCGCCGCAATATATATTATGCTTGTTTTATATTATTTTTTGCGGCTTTCTTTATGGGAAGCTGGGAGCCTGAACTCTAGCTATGACAAAACTGGAGCATGTAAACAATCTGACCAGTAATTCTGTTTTATTTCATGCACTGAGGAAAGAAGCTACCGGTACCTAGGAGCCTCGTTAAGAAGGGCAAGTTTGCCAGAAATGTGACTTGTATACGCATTAATTATATATTATGTACACAATAGTTATATATGATGATAGTTTCTATGCGTGGAACCCCATGCAAAGAAGAATATTCAGACGGGACCATGCACAATATTTCAAGAATGCAATATTTGATTTTTCATGACATGTTTTTTATGTCTTCATTTTATCTAAATACGATCAGTTGTGGATTTTTAAATATTGTCTTTAGACTAAAATGGTGAATTTATCAAATAATGTATTTCATTTCAGTTACGGGCATGTAGTGTGTGTTATGTTGTGGCCTAACCCCCGTAATGAATTGCCTGGAGTCGCCCCTGTCTCTGCGACTGCCAGCTCCGTTCCTGAGCGCGCCTCTGCCGGCGCATACCCAGAGGGCATTGTCTGAATTTTGATGGTACTTTAATTTTTTTTTTTCCCCAGCTCAGCCCTCTCCAAACTTGTCTGGGGAAGCTACGTTCCTGGCAGGTGTACTACACATACTACGAATATTTTATGTTTTGGCGATTTTGGAATAAGTAGGCCCTTTCTTTGGTCCTTTCTTTGGTCTTCTTTTTCGGCCCCAGTAACAGTACGTGAAAAGTTAAACAATATGGATACATTCAGGGGCGCAGCCAGATCTTCAGAAAGGGGGTTGGGGGGCAAACCCTGGGAGAGGCCCCCAACCCCCAAAATACCCCTGGATATGAAAAACTCTACGGATTTCGGCCACTTCATTTTGTGAGGTCCCCTTTTTATCAATTTTTCTTCGTCGACTTTTGATGAGCTGGATTGGACCAGGACCCTCAGTAGGCATCGTACTGAGCGCATTACTAATTTGTATTGTTACGTACAGGAGATAAAACCTATCTTAGCTGACAACAGGTGGGGGGTCGGTTTTTGATTGTGGCCGGGCGTCCCGGGCGGCTGAAATGACGAAAAAAATGTACCCCCATTTTTTATACGTGTGTTTAAGCCTTTGCAGCATTTTTATGTGGATTTTCATGTTATAGTAGGTAGGTATGCACTTGCTATTTTACGGGTTTGCCTGATAAAACCCAGAAATATAGGCGGTGGAGCTTGTAGAGGATAATAAGCTAAAAATAATATTAATTCAATTCAGCATTACGACGAACCCTTGACGATTACTATGGCTTCGTTATGACGATGACTACCGATGTGACGCCGTGAAGCGGCGTGAACATTTTAATTTTAGGTCCTGGAAAACAAAATGTTAATATTGGAACCACACCGTGAGGTGAGATGGCTTGGGGAGATGGTCCTGGCCTGTTTCCACTATTAGCTTTTCGGTCCAGCAAATTGTGCACCGCTGGAGCAGTTTCCGTGTGCGGATCCCCTGGTCTTTGCGTTCGCGTCGCCTTTTTCGGAACTCGACAAACTAGCTAAACATGTAGCCTGCTTGAAACTTAAAAGTGAATATTTTATGAAGGGAATGGGCCCTGGGGCCAGCAATTGCCGCCAAAGAGAGCCTCTGCCAGACACTTAATTAAATTATTTGTCCCATTTTCCAAATTTGTATAACCAATTGCGAAACTTGTGTCATGCCGCGAAGCGGCGCGAAATTTTCCAGTTTTTGACACCAGATAGCTGGATTTTGACTGCACTGCAAAGGCAATTCTTACGATAAATTGTTAATTTTTCCCTCAAAAAGTGTGTGTGTGTGTGGGGGGGGGGGGAGGGGATCGACCCTCCCCCGCCTTCTAAAAGTGGGGGAGTTTGCCCTAACCTCCCCCATGGGTGCAGTTTTCTATTCAAATGGCGGGGGCCATTGCCCCACCAACTTTGTGTTTTGCCCCACCAACTTTTGTTAGATTTGAATGTATTCTGGCGTTAAATGGTCATTTTCACCTTAGCCGTGCAAAACAACCACCCAATATGACATTTCGCCCCACCAACTTTTTCTGAAAAGCTCCACCCATGCATGAACTGACCCTTAGTTCAAAATATTATTGGCTATAACTTTGTCAATTTTCATTGCATTTCTAATTGAAAATAATACCGGCACTCGTCTTGAAAAGGCACACCTTTTGATGGGTGGCTCGTACCGATAGCTGTAATATTCTCCGCAATGGAAGCACATGCAGTATTTAACTCAATACATTAGGGATACATTCTGCATGTGGTTACAGTTTTAAGTAATTACCTTTGTCAGATTCAGATTCAGATTCATGTATTACACCGCAAATACCAATGAAGGTCCTGGTGGTGGTGGTAACATATAGACAAATAACACAATATACAACACTATTAACAGCACATACTCCATATGTCAACACAAAAACGAAGTAGGTTCATTAGGTGTGAAGTGCACATGTACCGTCTTTCACGATTAAAGATTCATAGTGAGTCCAGCATATTTTTTAACTGTTCCATAGTATTAAAATCTACAATGTTTTGGGCTAATCTATTCCATTCTCGTATTGTTTTAGGAAAAAATGAGTTATGGTATGAAAGAAGTCGGGACTGTACTAATCTGATCTTCCTGTGGTGATCTCTACGTCCTAAGTAATTTGGTCTGGCTATAATGTTGTCAACATTTACTTTACTGGACTCAGTTTGAAACTTGAATAGTTGACAAAGTCTGGCGTGCCTCCGCCTATCGTCCAAATGCTTCCAGTCTAGCTCAGATATCATATCTGTAAAACTATCGTGCCTATCATATCTACCTAAGACAAACCTGGCTGCTCTTCTTTGGACCATTTCAATAGCATGTTTCAAATGCGTGGCATTGGGATCCCAAACACAACATGCATATTCCAGGATTGGTCGAACTAGGGATATATAAACAGTTTCCTTGACCTTTTGGGGACATTTACTAAAGACTCTCTTTGCAAACCTTAGGACCTGATTGCCTTTTCCTATCATTTTTGATATATGCGCATTCCACTTCATATTGTCTGATATTAATACACCAAGGTACTTGTAATGATTTACGACTTGAATTAAACTTCCATTTATAACATACTGTGGTAGTGTTACTGCCTTATTTTGTGACATTCGCATGATTGCACACTTAGAAACATTAAATGTCATTAACCATTTCTCACACCATTCTTGAACGCTATCTAAATTTGCCTGAAATAATTCATCCGTTTGGTTGGCGCCATTTACATATGAATATAGAACCACATCATCAGCAAACAAGCACACATTAGAATGCAGTTCATCTACTATATCATTAATGTATACAAGGAAAAGCAAAGGCCCTAAAACACTGCCCTGTGGCACCCCGGAACCTACTGAGACACTTTCAGACTGTACGCTATCCAAGACAACCTTTTGTGTGCGATCTGAAATAAATGACTATTCATTTTAGCATGCTGCGATCTATGCCATACGACTCCAATTTCTGAATGAGACGTTTATGTGGGACCTTGTCAAATGCTTTACTGAAGTTGAGAAATGCTAAATCAATACTTTTCCTTTCATCTAAAGCTGACCCTACGTCATTCATTAGCATAATCAACTGTGTGTCACATGATAAATTTCGTCTGAAGCCATGCTGTTGTTCAACTATAAGTTTCTCCTCTTCTAAGTATGAGCTCATCGACATGTTTTGTCAATTGTGAACTGATTTCCAATTGGAAATTACCAATAGATGCTTCATGAAAAGATGCATTCCTGGATTGGTAGCTGGTGGTTGTTCATGCCATATATCGATTCAATTTTGCCAAAGTTTGTTTTTTGTTTACGATCAATTGACGCTTAGCTCGAAATATTATTGGCTATAACTTTGCGAATTTTCATTGGATTTCCAATTGAAAATAACGTCGACAGTCGTCTTGAAAAGGCACACCTTTTGATGGGTGGCTCGTACATATATTCGGCTCGTACGCTCGTACGGATATTCCAGCTGGAATATTAACTGCATTTACTGCACATCCACACATTTATTTACATCCACCACACACTGATGAACACACATATAAACACATGTATGGGTAGTAGAGATGCAAAAATTTCCCAAAAAACAGGAACCGGCCCCGCACCGCCACCGCTCATACATGAGTTGGGACCGGCATCAAGGCCGGCCACATGTGGCAGCACCCGCCAGGCCCGGCACGCGGCAGCTAGGAATCTGCATGTATACTTCATTCTATACTTAAAATCTTTTAGCAGGAACATTTATAGTTTGCAATGCGCATTTTGCACCATTTTAACACACACCACACTGAAACACCAATGGATAATGGATATATATATATATATGGACCATAGAGTAAAGAAATCCCACACAAGTCAGAACTTGAGATAAATAATCAACAACAGACTAACAGGAAAGTCGAACAGGTCAAGGTGAGTAGACTTCTTTCATCTTTGGTGGTTTGCAAAAATAAAAAACAAAAACAAGACGCATGATAGATATATAGATCATGCAAGTCCAAACGAGCAGCTTAAAAGTATGTAATAAGTATGCATTCATCACTCAACATCACACAATTGTGAACAATGCAATGTTTGGGTTGTAATTGTAATAGCTTCTACAAACAATGTTGAGGTACTACAACCTACTTACTTATTTGATCAATGTTGACATGGACTAGTAAATAATAAATATACTTCACAGGATAATGGGGAAAAGGCAAGTTTTCCTGGACATTTAAGTATGACAAACATACCACTTGCTTCCTTCAAAATTAGATTAGATAAATACTTTACAGAGAAGGGATTAGTTCATAAATACTCGTGGGATTAGCCTTCTTTTATGCAGGTAGAGTAAGGTGATTTGAAGGGGCGAGACTGGTGGAGGGGGGGGGGGGGTGGGGGTGGGGGGATAGGGGTGGGGGGATGGGGGTGTGTGGGTGGGATGGGGTGCAACCTCGGATGGGCCCAAGAGGCTCTTTGTTGCACTTTTCTTTTATGTCTTTATGTCTTTATGTCTAAAAACATTGGGATTGACAATCATATCTTGAATGATAAAAGTAAAATAATCAACCTGTTTCAAATTACAGAGTATCCTCGGTTTTCTCACTATCCAAGCCAAGATATCTATAACTAACAACCAAGCCAGTCACACACAGAGCCACTCTTATACGGCCTTGGCACATATTTATACAGCCTTGGGCAGTGGGCACAGATAAACAAAGCTTGAGCTACTTCACTGCCAAGGCCAAGGCCGTACAACTGCCTTGGTACAACTTCACACGTCCGTCAAGCTAGCAGCAGATTCATATTCACGAATCTGCTGCTGCCAGACAGACATTCGTCGGGCTCGAATATACTGCTACTGGCAGCAGATTCGGCGAATGTCTGTCAGCTGGCAGCATATTCGTGAACAACTTCCGCGGCATTTTTTCGCGCATCATCTGAACGCCAGCAGCAGATTCGCAACGTGATGTGTTTGAGTTGAGTTGTTCGGTGAGAGATGGGTACCTTCTAGGTAAGTAGGTATTGATCGACGTATTACTGACTTGAAGCAGTCAGTGAGTGGCACCTCTAACCTCCTCCTACTTGCCTAGAAGGTACCCATCTTTCACCGAACAACTCAACTCAAACACATCACGTTGCGAATCTGCTGCTGGCGTTCAGATGATGCGCCAAAAAGGCCGCGGAAGTTGTTCACGAATATGCTGTCAGCTGACAGACATTCGCCGAATCTGCTGCCAGTAGCAGTATATTCGAGCCCGGCGAATGTCTGTCTGGCAGCAGCAGATTCGCGAATATGAATCTGCTGCTAGCTTGACGGACATGGGGAGAGTGTCCACTTTGGTGGTGGAAGTACGTGCGTCAAACTAGCAGCAGATCGATATTGCCCAATATCTGGCAGTAGTGCCAGATATTGGGCAATCTACAATTGTGAAGTCCGTCGCCTCAGAATCGCCTGAAACTTGGCAGGTAAGTCCTCTTTGCCACGCTGAACACGAAAAACGTAAAATTAGTCTGGAACAATGGCTACTTTCAGAGTTATACCGTTTTAGATATCTACAAATTTGAGGCCCGTCGCCTTAGAATCGCCTGAAACTTGGCAGGTAATTCCTCCTTGCCACGCTCAACACGAAAAACGTAAAATTAGTCTGGAACAATGGCTACTTTCAAAGTTATACCGTTTTAGATATCTACAGTTTTGAAGCCTGTCGCCTTAGAATCGCCTGAAACTTAGCAGGTAGATCCTCCTTGCCACGCTGAACACGAAAAACGTAAAATTAGTCTGGAACAATGGCTACTTTCAGAGTTATACCGTTTTAGATATCTACAAATTTGAGGCCCGTCGCCTTAGAATCGCCTGCAACTTGGCAGGTAAGTCCTCCTTGCCACGCTGAACACGAAAAACGTAAAATTAGCCTGGAACAATGGCTACTTTCAGAGTTATACCGTTTTAGATATCTACAGTTTTGAGGCCCGTCGCCTTAGAATCGTCTGAAACTTGGCAGGTAAGTCCTCCTTGCCACGCTGAACACGAAAAACGTAAAATTAGTCTCGAACAATGGCTACTTTAAGAGTTATACCGTTTTAGATATCTACAGTTATGAGGCCCGTCGCCTCAGAATCGCCTGAAACTTAGCAGGTAGGTCTTTCTTGTCACACTGAACACGAAAAATATAAAATTAGCCTGGAACAATGGCTACTTTCAGAGTTATACCATTTTATATATATCTACAGTTTTGAGACCCGTCGCCTTAGAATCGCCTGAAACTTGGCAGGAAGCCCTCCTTGCCACGCTGAACACGAAAAACGTAAAATTAGTCTGGAACAATGGCTACTTTCAGAGCTATACCGTTTTAGATATCTACAGTTTTGAGGCCCGTCGCCTTAGAATCGCCTGAAACTTGGCAGGTACGTCCTCCTTGCCACGCTGAACACGAAAAACGTAAAATTAGTCTGGAACACGGGCTACTTTCAGAGTTATACCATTTTAGATATCTACAGTTTTGAGGCCCGTCACCTTAGAATCGCCTGAAACTTGGCAGGTAATCCCTCCTTGCCACGCTGAACACGAAAAACGTAAAATTAGTCTGGAACAATGGCTACTTTCAGAGTTATACCGTTTTAGAGATCTACAGTTTTGAGGCCCGTCGCCTTAGAATCGTCTGAAACTTGGCAGGTAAGTCCTCCTTGCCACGCTGAACACGAAAAACGTAAAATTAGTCTGGAACAATGGCTACTTTCAAAGTTATACCGTTTTAGATATCTACAGTTTTGAGGCCCGTCGCCTTAGAATCGCCTGAAACTTAGCAGGTAGATCCTCCTTGCCACGCTGAACACGAAAAACGTAAAATTAGTCTGGAACAATGGCTACTTTCAGAGTTATACCGTTTTAGAGATCTACAGTTTTGAGGTCCGTCGCCTCAGAATCGCCTGCAACTTGGCAGGTACGTCCTCCTTGCCACGCTGAACACGAAAAACGTAAAACTAGTCTGGAACACGGGCTAGTCTGGAACAGTGTTGAGGCCCGTCGCCTCAGAATCGCCTGAAACTTAGCAGGTAGGTCTTTCTTGTCACACTGAACACGAAAAATATAAAATTAGCCTGGAACAATGGCTACTTTCAGAGTTATACCATTTTATATATCTAGTTTTGAGACCCGTCGCCTTAGAATCGCCTGAAACTTGGCAGGTAAGTCCTCCTTGCCACGCTGAACACGAAAAACGTAAAATTAGTCTGGAACAATGGCTACTTTCAGAGTTATACCGTTTTAGATATCTACAGTTTTGAGGCCCGTCGCCTTAGAATCGCCTGAAACTTGGCAGGTAAGTCCTCCTTGCCACGCTGAACACGAAAAACGTAAAATTAGCCTGGAACAATGGCTACTTTCAGAGTTATACCGTTTTAGAGATCTACAGTTATGAGGCCCGTCGCCTCAGAATCACCTGAAACTTGACAGGTAGGTCCTCCTTGCCACACTGAACACGAAAAACATAAAATTAGCCTGGAACAATGGCTACTTTCAGAGTTATACCGTTTTAGAAATCTACAGTTATGAGGCCCGTCGCCTCAGAATCGCCTGAAACTTAGTAGATAGGTCCTCCTTGCCACACTGAACACGAAAAATAGAAAATTAGCCTGGAACAATTGTTACTTTCAGAGTTATACAGTTTACCAGATGTACAGTTTTGAGGCCCGTCGCCTGCAACTTGGCAGGTAAGTCCTCCTTGCCACGCTGAACACGAAAAACGTAAAATTAGTCTGGAACACGGGCTACTTTTAAAGTAATTCTGTTTTCAGTTTTAAATGCCTGTCAGTTGAATATCCTGGCTAACTTGACGCGGAAAGCTTACAATTCCTGCGCTGTCGTTTCAAAATAATGGAAACAGACAACTGGTTGGACGCTTGATTCTGTGCCGGGGACCGGGGCTCAATCCCTCGGCGGGCCTCTGAAAAAGTCTGTCCGGCTCCCCATACCCTTCGGAACAGGGTGAGAGTTCCAATTAGCACCTTGGTCCCAAGAGGATACGGTGCTTGGTCCACAAACCAATTGGACGCTTGAGCCAAGAAGCTACGCGCCCTAACCCAACAACGGTTGCAAACCACCCTGCTTAGTACCCCGCGAATCTTAAAGAAAATAGTTCACCTTGGAAATATTTTACCCAACACGATTTGATTATATTTTTTAATACAATTTCTTTTCATATTGTCAAAAATGTCCTTATATCGCGCCGATTCAGGACAGAAGGCCGTACATTTTTATTGTTTATCAAAACTATATGCATACCCTCTAAGTTAGAGTCCTGACGTCAGGCGAATGTAAAAAATGGTTCAGCCAATCAAATTCAAAAGTAGTCGCGTAAAGATAGACTCGCATTGGAGATGTGCCAACCGGCGGTCGGCGATTCGCTTGCTAGCACCAGCTGCAAGCTGATTGGCTGATGGTATAGCCTCTGCCCGGGCTAGAACTAGTACATCATTCTTTCGCCAGCACCGCATTCCTTCGCCAAAAACTTAAATATATTCGGCTGGAGAGTCTTTTCAGTCAAGAAAACTTGCAGATAGGGGTTTCCTAACACGGGCTACAAAACTGCTATCTCAGTTTAAAACTAATGTTGAAGGTGAACTATTTCCTTTAACCTAAACTGCCAAACCATAAATCGGACCAAGCTGATAGAAGATCATTGAAGTCGGGCGTCCTGGACCCAAGAGGCTATACGCCCTAGTCCACCAACAACATAACCCAACAACAACAACGCTACGCACCCTAACCCAACAACTACAACATACCTTAAACAACAGTGCGGCTCTTAAACTGGTACCTGGTACCTCCTGTCCTGCCCCCTGGTGGTATGACCTGGTACCTCCTGTCCTGCCCCTGGTGGTCTGACCTGGTACCTTCCTGTTCTGCCCCCTGGTGGTCTGACCTGGTACCCTCCTGTCCTGCCCCCGGTGGTCTGGCCTGGCACCCTCCTGTCCTGCCCCCGGTGGTCTGGCCTGACACCCTCCTGTCCTGCCCCCGGTGGTCTGGCCTGGCACCCTCCTGTCCTGCCCCCTGGTGGTCTGACCTGGTACCCTCCTGGCCTGCCCCTGGTGGTCACCTGGTACCCTCCTGTCCTGCCCCCTGGTGGTCTGACCTGGTACCCTCCTATCCTGCCCCATGGTGGTCTTATCTGGTACTCTCCTGTCCTTCCCCCTGATGGTCTTATCTGGTACCCTCCTGTCCCCTGGTGGTCTTATCTGGTACCCTCCTGTCCCCTGGTGGTCTTATCTGGTACCCTCCTGTCCTGTCCCCTGGTGGTCTTATCTGGTACCCTCCTGTCCCCTGGTGGTCTTATCTGGTACCCTCCTGTCCCCTGGTGGTCTTATCTGGTACCCTCCTGTCCTGTCCCCTGGTGGTCTTATCTGGTGCCCTCCTGTCCCCTGGTGGTCTTATCTGGTACCCTCCTGTCCTGCCCCTGGTGGTACAGTCTTATCTGGTAGCCTGCCCCCTGGTGATCTACCGTTGAACTTATGGTGCCTGACGGTCTTCTGTTCCCTGGTGGCATCGAGGACGCATCTTTCCGTTTCGAGACGCTGGCAGTATTTTGACGTACCGCGTCCACGCGTCACCCATAGTTCAACAATGTCGGAGACCCGCTGCAGGGGAAATGAGCAGCTGTTCTCGATCATTTATACCACGATTGTGGGGTATTTTCCGCCATCTCGCTTGAACGTATTGACATGTCTATATACGCCTGCTGTATCGTGCCGTGTGCTGAAACGTGCAGTTATATGTATAATCTAGAAACGCCGTATCTCGATTTGTAAAAATATGGCATATATCATCATAGCATTTACATGCCTTCGTTTTGGTGGCGCAGTCAGCCTTTGCGTATGGGTGGGAATATTGTTTATTGCGTGTGTGCGAGGTTGCGAGGGAGACCAGCGCCCGACCCGGGATGCCAGCGCATCGACAACACACCGTACAGATGGCGCGGCAATCGCCATCGCAAGAGCACGGATGGCGCAGAGATCGCGTCACACAGCAGATTTCCAGCGATCACCACCGCTGCCAGGGCCGTCTGGCGCCGCGGCCACAAACACAGCGGTCCGCGGCGGCGCGGCCGACTGTCACGGATCACCACTGCCGCCGCGGGGTGCCGAATAGTCGCCCTGCTGACCTCATCGTTATAGCCGCCGCCAGCCTCAGCGTACGGGTCGTCAGCAGCCTCCTGTTATCTGGTACTTGCTGGCGTAGCTCTCGTAGTCCTTCTCCTCGTACTGTTCTTCCTCCGGGTACTCCTGGCCGTAGCCGTCTCCCTGCTGGTCGTACGACGCGTCGGTGTCGTATCCCTCCTCCGAGTATCCCTGCTGCTCCTTTCCGTACTGGTTGTACTGGTTTAACTGGTCATGGTGGCCGCCGCCTCCGCCGCCGCGGCCGGCCGGCTGATGCTGCCCTCTACCGGCCGGCTGACCTCGGGTCGGCGGACCGCCGCGGGTGGAAGGCTGTCCTCTGTTGGGCGGGTGGCCCGGCCCGATGCGTGGCTCCGGTTATACTGAGAAAAGTAAGAAGTTCCAAAACTTTTAATTATGCTATTTCAGTTTTCATTTGTAATCAACATCGGTACGGTATGTAGCTACTTAACCCGAATCATGCCCTGCGAGGCAATGTGTGTGCCGTTCACGTCCATGTGTGCCGTACAACCCAGGACGGGCCCATGAGGCTCTTTGTTGTACTGCAAATTTATGTCTTTATGTCTTTATGACATTGACTAGGGTCTCAGCAGAACGCCATTGACTGGGGGAGGGGGAGGGGGCGTTAAACGCCCACTGGTTATCTTCCGAACCAATCATCGCAGCCAGACGCGCAAGGCGGCAATCAAAAGCTCTCAATGAGATGAGTCTAAAGCATACTCAAACATTTCAAAGTTAGGTCAAATGTCAGGTCAAGGTCAGGTCAAAGGTCAAAATATACCTATTTGAGTTTATGGGCTATACCTGCCATATAAAGCCTTCGATTACGACCATGATCACCGAAAGTCCTGCCTACACATCTCGTATGAGCCAAA
>JAXIVJ010015569.1:0-15000 GCA_036785665.1 Chirona hameri
CCTGTGCCTCGTTAGCTTCCTCTCTGGTACCGCGCCCCGCATCTCACCTCCTGCCTGTGCCCCGTTAGCTTCCTCTCTGGTACCGCGCTGGGCAGCCTCACCTCCTGCCTGTGCCCCGTTAGCTTCCTCTCTGGTACCGCGCCCCGCATCTCACCTCCTGCCTGTGCCCCGTTAGCTTCCTCTCTGGTACCGCGCTGGGCAGCCTCACCTCCTGCCTGTGCCCCGTTAGCTTCCTCTCTGGTACCGCGCCCCGCATCTCACCTCCTGCCTGTGCCCTGTTAGCTTCCTCTCTGGTACCGCGCTGGGCAGCCTCACCTCCTGCCTGTGCCCCGTTAGCTTCCTCTCTGGTACCGCGCCCCGCATCTCACCTCCTGCCTGTGCCCTGTTAGCTTCCTCTCTGGTACCGCGCTGGGCAGCCTCACCTCCTGCCTGTGCCCCGTTAGCTTCCTCTCTGGTACCGCGCCCCGCATCTCACCTCCTGCCTGTGCCCCGTTAGCTTCCTCTCTGGTACCGCGCTGGGCAGCCTCACCTCCTGCCTGTGCCCCGTTAGCTTCCTCTCTGGTACCGCGCTGGGCAGACTCACCTCCTGCCTGTGCCCCGTTAGCTTCCTCTCTGGTACCGCGCTGGGCAGCCTCACCTCCTGCCTGTGCCCCGTTAGCTTCCTCTCTGGTACCGCGCCCCGCATCTCACCTCCTGCCTGTGCCTCGTTAGCTTCCTCTCTGATACCGCGCCCCGCATCTCACCTCCTGCCTGTGCCCCGTTAGCTTCCTCTCTGGTACCGCGCTGGGCAGCCTCACCTCCTGCCTGTGCCCCGTTAGCTTCCTCTCTGGTACCGCGCCCCGCATCTCACCTCCTGCCTGTGCCCTGTTAGCTTCCTCTCTGGCACCGCGCTGGGCAGCCTCACCTCCTGCCTGTGCCCCGTTAGCTTCCTCTCTGGTACCGCGCCCCGCATCTCACCTCCTGCCTGTGCCTCGTTAGCTTCCTCTCTGGTACCGCGCCCCGCATCTCACCTCCTGCCTGTGCCCTGTTAGCTTCCTCTCTGGTACCGCGCTGGGCAGCCTCACCTCCTGCCTGTGCCCCGTTAGCTTCCTCTCTGGTACCGCGCCCCGCATCTCACCTCCTGCCTGTGCCTCGTTAGCTTCCTCTCTGGTACCGCGCCCCGCATCTCACCTCCTGCCTGTGCCCCGTTAGCTTCCTCTCTGGTACCGCGCTGGGCAGCCTCACCTCCTGCCTGTGCCCCGTTAGCTTCCTCTCTGGTACCGCGCCCCGCAGCCTCACCTCCTGCCTGTGCCCCGTTAGCTTCCTCTCTGGTACCGCGCTGGGCAGCCTCACCTCCTGCCTGTGCCCCGTTAGCTTCCTCTCTGGTACCGCGCCCCGCATCTCACCTCCTGCCTGTGCCTCGTTAGCTTCCTCTCTGGTACCGCGCCCCGCATCTCACCTCCTGCCTGTGCCCCGTTAGCTTCCTCTCTGGTACCGCGCCCCGCATCTCACCTCCTGCCTGTGCCCCGTTAGCTTCCTCTCTGGTACCGCGCCCCGCATCTCACCTCCTGCCTGTGCCCCGTTAGCTTCCTCTCTGGTACCGCGCCCCGCATCTCACCTCCTGCCTGTGCCCCGTTAGCTTCCTCTCTGGTACCGCGCCCCGCATCTCACCTCCTGCCTGTGCCCCGTTAGCTTCCTCTCTGGTACCGCGCTGGGCAGCCTCACCTCCTGCCTGTGCCCCGTTAGCTTCCTCTCTGGTACCGCGCCCCGCATCTCACCTCCTGCCTGTGCCCCGTTAGCTTCCTCTCTGGTACCGCGCCCCGCATCTCACCTCCTGCCTGTGCCCCGTTAGCTTCCTCTCTGGTACCGCGCCCCGCAGCCTCACCTCCTGCCTGTGCCCCGTTAGCTTCCTCTCTGGTACCGCGCCCCGCAGCCTCACCTCCTGCCTGTGCCCCGTTAGCTTCCTCTCTGGTACCGCGCTGGGCAGCCTCACCTCCTGCCTGTGCCCCGTTAGCTTCCTCTCTGGTACCGCGCCCCGCATCTCACCTCCTGCCTGTGCCCCGTTAGCTTCCTCTCTGGTACCGCGCCCCGCAGCCTCACCTCCTGCCTGTGCCCCGTTAGCTTCCTCTCTGGTACCGCGCCCCGCATCTCACCTCCTGCCTGTGCCCCGTTAGCTTCCTCTCTGGTACCGCGCTGGGCAGCCTCACCTCCTGCCTGTGCCCCGTTAGCTTCCTCTCTGGTACCGCGCCCCGCATCTCACCTCCTGCCTGTGCCCCGTTAGCTTCCTCTCTGGTACCGCGCCCCGCATCTCACCTCCTGCCTGTGCCCCGTTAGCTTCCTCTCTGGTACCGCGCCCCGCATCTCACCTCCTGCCTGTGCCCCGTTAGCTTCCTCTCTGGTACCGCGCTGGGCAGCCTCACCTCCTGCCTGTGCCCCGTTAGCTTCCTCTCTGGTACCGCGCCCCGCATCTCACCTCCTGCCTGTGCCCCGTTAGCTTCCTCTCTGGTACCGCGCTGGGCAGCCTCACCTCCTGCCTGTGCCCCGTTAGCTTCCTCTCTGGTACCGCGCTGGGCAGCCTCACCTCCTGCCTGTGCCCCGTTAGCTTCCTCTCTGGTACCGCGCCCCCATCTCACCTCCTGCCTGTGCCCCGTTAGCTTCCTCTCTGGTACCGCGCTGGGCAGCCTCACCTCCTGCCTGTGCCCCGTTAGCTTCCTCTCTGGTACCGCGCCCCGCATCTCACCTCCTGCCTGTGCCCCGTTAGCTTCCTCTCTGGTACCGCGCCCCGCATCTCACCTCCTGCCTGTGCCCCGTTAGCTTCCTCTCTGGTACCGCGCTGGGCAGCCTCACCTCCTGCCTGTGCCCCGTTAGCTTCCTCTCTGGTACCGCGCCCCGCATCTCACCTCCTGCCTGTGCCCCGTTAGCTTCCTCTCTGGTACCGCGCTGGGCAGCCTCACCTCCTGCCTGTGCCCCGTTAGCTTCCTCTCTGGTACCGCGCCCCGCAGCCTCACCTCCTGCCTGTGCCCCGTTAGCTTCCTCTCTGGTACCGCGCTGGGCAGCCTCACCTCCTGCCTGTGCCCCGTTAGCTTCCTCTCTGGTACCGCGCCCCGCATCTCACCTCCTGCCTGTGCCCCGTTAGCTTCCTCTCTGGTACCGCGCTGGGCAGCCTCACCTCCTGCCTGTGCCCCGTTAGCTTCCTCTCTGGTACCGCGCCCCGCATCTCACCTCCTGCCTGTGCCCCGTTAGCTTCCTCTCTGGTACCGCGCCCCGCAGCCTTACCTCCTGCCTGTGCCCCGTTAGCTTCCTCTCTGGTACCGCGCCCCGCATCTCACCTCCTGCCTGTGCCCCGTTAGCTTCCTCTCTGGTACCGCGCCCCGCAGCCTCACCTCCTGCCTGTGCCCCGTTAGCCTCCTCTCTGGTACCGCGCTGGGCAGCCTCACCTCCTGCCTGTGCCCCGTTAGCTTCCTCTCTGGTACCGCGCCCCGCATCTCACCTCCTGCCTGTGCCCCGTTAGCTTCCTCTCTGGTACCGCGCTG
This sequence comes from Chirona hameri, assembly GCA_036785665.1. Classification (NCBI taxonomy): domain Eukaryota; kingdom Metazoa; phylum Arthropoda; class Thecostraca; order Balanomorpha; family Balanidae; genus Chirona; species Chirona hameri. The sequence goes on from JAXIVJ010015569.1 coordinate 3,513, forward strand.
GGCAGCCGCACGTCTCTCTGCAGGATGACCCGATCCCGGCTGCCGGAGCAGAGCGTGTCCCCGTTCCAGGCCAGCGCGCCCACCCGCGCCGTGTGGCCGGCTAGCTGGTTCAGCCGCTTGGCCTGCGACACGTCCCACACCTGCACGTAGCCCTTGTTGGTGCCGACCGATATCAGGTTACCCTGCGGCGATGGAGAGGAGGGGAGGGAGAGAGAGTGAAGTCAGACGGCTGCAGCAGCGACGGTAGCGGGTGGCATGCGGAAACAGACAATCAATGCAGCGAAACGGCATAACTCATAACCCAAACTGCCCATAACGCTTTTTGAATCGGATGTGAGGATTTAGTGAGCAACACAAAATGTGTCAGGCACAGTTATTATACCAATGTACCATAACTATTCAACTTTATAACGACCACATGGCCAACTCTCATTTCACTAGAATGAGCCATGACTGCTCACTTGTGATTGAAAACAGCCGCTAGTCCTAAGATAATATCCGCTTTCAAAATTAACTGTCACCCACTAGCGGATCCAGGGGGGGGGGGGGGGGGAAACGGCCACGCCCCCCCTCCAAAAAAACAACGACTGAAATCGGCGCAATATAATATATAAATATATATATATATATATATATATATATATATATATATATATATATATATATATATATATATATATATATATATATATATATATATATATATGCAAATCTAAGCAACTTTTACAAAGGAAAGTTTGTTGTAAATCAGCTATCAATGCATAAGCAAGCGTAATCCGATGAGTTTTCAGAATTGTGTGAGACTTTTTGGAATTTGCCCCCCCCCCCCAAAAAAAAAACACCCGTTCCACCCCCCCCCCCCCCCCCCCCAAAAAAAAAACAGCGTTCTGGATCCGCCAATGCTGTCGCCACTTAAAATACCAGCCTGGCAAATGCCGGCAGGCACGCCCGCCTCTTCCACCGATCACTCCTCTCATCCATTGGTTTCTGGCCCCTACCCCTCCCATTCCTAGCAACCCTCTCACTCTCTAAATCCCGCCTCTCGCCTCTCTCACTCCACCGATCCCGTCCCCCGTCTCACCCGTTCGTTCCAGGAGACGGAGGTGACCGAATCGCCGTCAGCGGCCAGGTCACACAGCCGCGTCACCTGGCTGGTGTGGGCCGACCACAGGTAGACGCAGTGGCCCAGGCCGACACAGACCACGTTCAGCGCCGACCAGTCCACCAGGTTCAGGTAGAAGTCGTCCTGCAGCTCCGGCGCGTCCAGCACCTGCGACACGTCAAACCACGGGTGACTCAGGGCATACTGTCCTGACATTGTCCGGCAGAACATACACATACAGCTGAACTGTTGTCAAATCCGCAGCCAGTGAATTAATTAACTATCCATGACTATTATAGCTATGTTCGCATTCGTGAGAAACATTATGCTACAAATAAAGTGACCAATGATAGGTCAAACGATTGAAGCTATTCAGCTGAGAAAAACTACCAGTAGTTTCGGAGCAGGCCAGAAACCGAACAACACCTGACGATATACATAGCACATACATACGAGAGGGTGTTCCTTATAACAGGCAATAATACACAAAAAACAACAACAAATACTTCTGACAAGCGATTCAATTATTTGAGCAGTAACAAACCTAATACTATTATTGCAAACTTACCAATGTAATTACTTTTTCGCGAGTACCTCCCCGTTCCCGGACCCTGACTTACCTTGAACGGCGCCTTGGAGATTTTCCGTACGGCTTTGCGCGGCGACCGGAGGAGCGCCTGGCTGGGTCCGCTGACTGGTGATAGGGAGTATGGAGAGCAGGGCTCACTGAGCAGCGTCCGACGCGACCGGTACTGCCCGACACACACAACAGACAGACAGTCAATGGTCAGTACAGAGGAGCGCCTGGCTGGGGCCGCTGACAACAGACAGACGGTCAATGGTCAGTACAGAGGAGCGCCTGGCTGGGTCCGCTGACAACAGAGAGACGGTCAATGGTCAGTACAGAGGAGCGCCTGGCTGGGGCCGCTGACAACAGACAGACGGTCAATGGTCAGTACAGAGGAGCGCCTGGCTGGGGCCGCTGACAACAGACAGACGGCCAATGGTCAGTACAGAGGAGAGCCTGGCTGGGGCCGCTGACAACAGACAGACAGACGGTCAATGGTCAGTACAGAGGAGAACAGACAGACGGTCAATGGTCAGTACAGAGGAGCGCCTGGCTGGATCCGCTGACAACAGACAGACGGTCAATGGTCAGTACAGAGGAGCGCCTGGCTGGGGCCGCTGACAACAGACAGACGGCCAATGGTCAGTACAGAGGAGAGCCTGGCTGGGGCCGCTGACAACAGACAGACAGACGGTCAATGGTCAGTACAGAGGAGCGCCTGGCTGGATCCGCTGACAAAAGACAGACGGTCAATGGTCAGTACAGAGGAGCGCCTGGCTGGGGCCGCTGACAACAGACAGACGGTCAATGGTCAGTACAGAGGGGCGCCTGGCTGGGTCCGCTGACAACAGACAGACGGTCAATGGTCAGTACAGAGGAGCGCCTGGCTGGGTCCGCTGACAACAGACAGACGGTCAATGGTCAGTACAGAGGAGCGCCTGGCTGGGTCCGCTGACAACAGACAGACGGTCAATGGTCAGTACTCAGTACAGAGGAGCGCCTGGCTGGGTCCGCTGACAACAGACAGACAGACGGTCAATGGTCAGTACAGAGGGGCGCCTGGCTGGGGCCGCTGACAACAGAGACAGACGGTCAATGGTCAGTACAGAGGAGAACAGACAGACGGTCAATGGTCAGTACAGAGGAGCGCCTGGCTGGGTCCGCTGACAACAGACAGACGGTCACTGGTCAGTACAGAGGAGCACCTGGCTGGGTCTGCTGACAACAGACAGACGGTCAATGGTCAGTACAGAGGGGCGCCTGGCTGGGTCCGCTGACAACAGACAGACGGTCAATAGTCAGTACAGAGGAGCGCCTGGCTGGGTCAGCTGACAACAGACAGACGGTCAATGGTCAGTACTCAGTACAGAGGGGCGCCTGGCTGGGGCCGCTGACAACAGACAGACGGTCAATAGTCAGTACAGAGGAGCGCCTGGCTGGGTCCGCTGACAACAGACAGACGGTCAATAGTCAGTACAGAGGAGCGCCTGGCTGGGGCCGCTGACAACAGACAGACGGTCAATGGTCAGTACAGAGGAGCGCCTGGCTGGGGCCGCTGACAACAGACAGACGGTCAATGGTCAGTACAGAGGAGCGCCTGGCTGGGGCCGCTGACAACAGACAGACGGTCAATGGTCAGTACAGAGGAGCGCCTGGCTGGGTCCGCTGACAACAGACAGACGGTCAATGGTCAGTACAGAGGAGCGCCTGGCTGGGTCCGCTGACAACAGACAGACGGTCAATGGTCAGTACAGAGGAGAGCCTGGCTGGGTCCGTTGACAACAGACAGACGGTCAATGGTCAGTACAGAGGAGCGCCTGGCTGGGTCCGCTGACAACAGACAGACGGTCAATGGTCAGTACAGAGGAGCGCCTGGCTGGGTCCGCTGACAACAGACAGACGGTGCATGGTCAGTACAGAGGAGCGCCTGGCTGGGTCCGCTGACAACAGACAGACGGTCAATGGTCAGTACAGAGGAGAGCCTGGCTGCGGCCGCTGACAACAGACAGACGGTCAATGGTCAGTACAGAGGAGCGCCTGGCTGGGTCCGCTGACAACAGACAGACGGTCAATGGTCAGTACAGAGGAGCGCCTGGCTGGGTCCGCTGACAACAGACAGACGGTCAATGGTCAGTACAGAGGAGCGCCTGGCTGGGTCCCCTGACAACAGACAGACGGTCAATGGTCAGTACAGAGGAGAGCCTGGCTGCGGCCGCTGACAACAGACAGACGGTCAATGGTCAGTACAGAGGAGCGCCTGGCTGGGTCCGCTGACAACAGACAGACGGTAAATGGTCAGTACAGAGGAGCGCCTGGCTGGGTCCGCTGACAACAGACAGACGGTCAATGGTCAGTACAGAGGAGCGCCTGGCTGGGGCCGCTGACAACAGACAGACAGACGGTCAATGGTCAGTACAGAGGAGAGCCTGGCTGGGTCCGCTGACAACAGACAGACGGTCAATGGTCAGTACAGAGGAGCGCCTGGCTGGGGCCGCTGACAACAGACAGACGGTCAATGGTCAGTACAGAGGAGAGCCTGGCTGCGGCCGCTGACAACAGACAGACGGTCAATGGTCAGTACAGAGGAGCGCCTGGCTGGGTCCGCTGACAACAGACAGACGGTCAATGGTCAGTACAGAGGAGAGCCTGGCTGCGGCCGCTGACAACAGACAGACGGTCAATGGTCAGTACAGAGGAGCGCCTGGCTGGGTCCGCTGACAACAGACAGACGGTCAATGGTCAGTACAGAGGAGCGCCTGGCTGGGTCCGCTGACAACAGACAGACGGTCAATGGTCAGTACTCAGTACAGAGGAGCGCCTGGCTGGGTCCGCTGACAACAGACAGACAGACGGTCAATGGTCAGTACAGAGGGGCGCCTGGCTGGGGCCGCTGACAACAGAGACAGACGGTCAATGGTCAGTACAGAGGAGAACAGACAGACGGTCAATGGTCAGTACAGAGGAGCGCCTGGCTGGGTCCGCTGACAACAGACATACGGTCACTGGTCAGTACAGAGGAGCACCTGGCTGGGTCTGCTGACAACAGACAGACGGTCAATGGTCAGTACAGAGGGGCGCCTGGCTGGGGCCGCTAACAACAGACAGACGGTCAATGGTCAGTACAGAGGAGCGCCTGGCTGGGTCCGCTGACAACATACAGACGGCCAATGGTCAGTACAGAGGAGCGCCTGGCTGGGACCGCTGACAACAGACAGACGGTCAATGGTCAGTACAGAGGAGCGCCTGGCTGGGGCCGCTGACAACAGACAGACGGCCAATGGTCAGTACAGAGGAGAGCCTGGCTGGGGCCGCTGACAACAGACAGACAGACGGTCAATGGTCAGTACAGAGGAGCGCCTGGCTGGGTCCGCTGACAACATACAGACGGCCAATGGTCAGTACAGAGGAGCGCCTGGCTGGGACCGCTGACAACAGACAGACGGTCAATGGTCAGTACAGAGGAGCGCCTGGCTGGGGCCGCTGACAACAGACAGACGGCCAATGGTCAGTACAGAGGAGAGCCTGGCTGGGCCGCTGACAACAGACAGACAGACGGTCAATGGTCAGTACAGAGGAGCGCCTGGCTGGATCCGCTGACAACAGACAGACGGTCAATGGTCAGTACAGAGGAGCGCCTGGCTGGGGCCGCTGACAACAGACAGACGGTCAATGGTCAGTACAGAGGAGCGCCTGGCTGGGTCCGCTGACAACATACAGACGGCCAATGGTCAGTACAGAGGAGCGCCTGGCTGGGTCCGCTGACAACAGACAGACGGTCAATGGTCAGTACAGAGGAGCGCCTGGCTGGGACCGCTGACAACAGACAGACGGTCAATGGTCAGTACAGAGGAGCGCCTGGCTGGGGCCGCTGACAACAGACAGACGGCCAATGGTCAGTACAGAGGAGAGCCTGGCTGGGGCCGCTGACAACAGACAGACAGACGGTCAATGGTCAGTACAGAGGAGCGCCTGGCTGGATCCGCTGACAACAGACAGACGGTCAATGGTCAGTACAGAGGAGCGCCTGGCTGGGGCCGCTGACAACAGACAGACGGTCAATGGTCAGTACAGAGGGGCGCCTGGCTGGGTCCGCTGACAACAGACAGACGGTCAATGGTCAGTACAGAGGAGCGCCTGGCTGGGTCCGCTGACAACAGACAGACGGTCAATGGTCAGTACAGAGGAGCGCCTGGCTGGGTCCGCTGACAACAGACAGACGGTCAATGGTCAGTACTCAGTACAGAGGAGCGCCTGGCTGGGTCCGCTGACAACAGACAGACAGACGGTCAATGGTCAGTACAGAGGGGCGCCTGGCTGGGGCCGCTGACAACAGAGACAGACGGTCAATGGTCAGTACAGAGGAGAACAGACAGACGGTCAATGGTCAGTACAGAGGAGCGCCTGGCTGGGTCCGCTGACAACAGACAGACGGTCACTGGTCAGTACAGAGGAGCACCTGGCTGGGTCTGCTGACAACAGACAGACGGTCAATGGTCAGTACAGAGGGGCGCCTGGCTGGGTCCGCTGACAACAGACAGACGGTCAATAGTCAGTACAGAGGAGCGCCTGGCTGGGTCAGCTGACAACAGACAGACGGTCAATGGTCAGTACTCAGTACAGAGGGGCGCCTGGCTGGGGCCGCTGACAACAGACAGACGGTCAATAGTCAGTACAGAGGAGCGCCTGGCTGGGTCCGCTGACAACAGACAGACGGTCAATAGTCAGTACAGAGGAGCGCCTGGCTGGGGCCGCTGACAACAGACAGACGGTCAATGGTCAGTACAGAGGAGCGCCTGGCTGGGGCCGCTGACAACAGACAGACGGTCAATGGTCAGTACAGAGGAGCGCCTGGCTGGGGCCGCTGACAACAGACAGACGGTCAATGGTCAGTACAGAGGAGCGCCTGGCTGGGTCCGCTGACAACAGACAGACGGTCAATGGTCAGTACAGAGGAGCGCCTGGCTGGGTCCGCTGACAACAGACAGACGGTCAATGGTCAGTACAGAGGAGAGCCTGGCTGGGTCCGTTGACAACAGACAGACGGTCAATGGTCAGTACAGAGGAGCGCCTGGCTGGGTCCGCTGACAACAGACAGACGGTCAATGGTCAGTACAGAGGAGCGCCTGTCTGGGTCCGCTGACAACAGACAGACGGTGAATGGTCAGTACAGAGGAGCGCCTGGCTGGGTCCGCTGACAACAGACAGACGGTCAATGGTCAGTACAGAGGAGAGCCTGGCTGCGGCCGCTGACAACAGACAGACGGTCAATGGTCAGTACAGAGGAGCGCCTGGCTGGGTCCGCTGACAACAGACAGACGGTCAATGGTCAGTACAGAGGAGCGCCTGGCTGGGTCCGCTGACAACAGACAGACGGTCAATGGTCAGTACAGAGGAGCGCCTGGCTGGGTCCCCTGACAACAGACAGACGGTCAATGGTCAGTACAGAGGAGAGCCTGGCTGCGGCCGCTGACAACAGACAGACGGTCAATGGTCAGTACAGAGGAGCGCCTGGCTGGGTCCGCTGACAACAGACAGACGGTAAATGGTCAGTACAGAGGAGCGCCTGGCTGGGTCCGCTGACAACAGACAGACGGTCAATGGTCAGTACAGAGGAGCGCCTGGCTGGGGCCGCTGACAACAGACAGACAGACGGTCAATGGTCAGTACAGAGGAGAGCCTGGCTGGGTCCGCTGACAACAGACAGACGGTCAATGGTCAGTACAGAGGAGCGCCTGGCTGGGGCCGCTGACAACAGACAGACGGTCAATGGTCAGTACAGAGGAGAGCCTGGCTGCGGCCGCTGACAACAGACAGACGGTCAATGGTCAGTACAGAGGAGCGCCTGGCTGGGTCCGCTGACAACAGACAGACGGTCAATGGTCAGTACAGAGGAGAGCCTGGCTGCGGCCGCTGACAACAGACAGACGGTCAATGGTCAGTACAGAGGAGCGCCTGGCTGGGTCCGCTGACAACAGACAGACGGTCAATGGTCAGTACAGAGGAGCGCCTGGCTGGGTCCGCTGACAACAGACAGACGGTCAATGGTCAGTACAGAGGAGCGCCTGGCTGGGTCCCCTGACAACAGACAGACGGTCAATGGTCAGTACAGAGGAGAGCCTGGCTGCGGCCGCTGACAACAGACAGACGGTCAATGGTCAGTACAGAGGAGCGCCTGGCTGGGTCCGCTGACAACAGACAGACGGTAAATGGTCAGTACAGAGGAGCGCCTGGCTGGGTCCGCTGACAACAGACAGACGGTCAATGGTCAGTACAGAGGAGCGCCTGGCTGGGGCCGCTGACAACAGACAGACAGACGGTCAATGGTCAGTACAGAGGAGAGCCTGGCTGGGTCCGCTGACAACAGACAGACGGTCAATGGTCAGTACAGAGGAGCGCCTGGCTGGGGCCGCTGACAACAGACAGACGGTCAATGGTCAGTACAGAGGAGAGCCTGGCTGCGGCCGCTGACAACAGACAGACGGTCAATGGTCAGTACAGAGGAGCGCCTGGCTGGGTCCGCTGACAACAGACAGACGGTCAATGGTCAGTACAGAGGAGAGCCTGGCTGCGGCCGCTGACAACAGACAGACGGTCAATGGTCAGTACAGAGGAGCGCCTGGCTGGGTCCGCTGACAACAGACAGACGGTCAATGGTCAGTACAGAGGAGCGCCTGGCTGGGTCCGCTGACAACAGACAGACGGTCAATGGTCAGTACTCAGTACAGAGGAGCGCCTGGCTGGGTCCGCTGACAACAGACAGACAGACGGTCAATGGTCAGTACAGAGGGGCGCCTGGCTGGGGCCGCTGACAACAGAGACAGACGGTCAATGGTCAGTACAGAGGAGAACAGACAGACGGTCAATGGTCAGTACAGAGGAGCGCCTGGCTGGGTCCGCTGACAACAGACATACGGTCACTGGTCAGTACAGAGGAGCACCTGGCTGGGTCTGCTGACAACAGACAGACGGTCAATGGTCAGTACAGAGGGGCGCCTGGCTGGGGCCGCTAACAACAGACAGACGGTCAATGGTCAGTACAGAGGAGCGCCTGGCTGGGTCCGCTGACAACATACAGACGGCCAATGGTCAGTACAGAGGAGCGCCTGGCTGGGACCGCTGACAACAGACAGACGGTCAATGGTCAGTACAGAGGAGCGCCTGGCTGGGGCCGCTGACAACAGACAGACGGCCAATGGTCAGTACAGAGGAGAGCCTGGCTGGGGCCGCTGACAACAGACAGACAGACGGTCAATGGTCAGTACAGAGGAGCGCCTGGCTGGGTCCGCTGACAACATACAGACGGCCAATGGTCAGTACAGAGGAGCGCCTGGCTGGGACCGCTGACAACAGACAGACGGTCAATGGTCAGTACAGAGGAGCGCCTGGCTGGGGCCGCTGACAACAGACAGACGGCCAATGGTCAGTACAGAGGAGAGCCTGGCTGGGGCCGCTGACAACAGACAGACAGACGGTCAATGGTCAGTACAGAGGAGCGCCTGGCTGGATCCGCTGACAACAGACAGACGGTCAATGGTCAGTACAGAGGAGCGCCTGGCTGGGGCCGCTGACAACAGACAGACGGTCAATGGTCAGTACAGAGGAGCGCCTGGCTGGGTCCGCTGACAACATACAGACGGCCAATGGTCAGTACAGAGGAGCGCCTGGCTGGGTCCGCTGACAACAGACAGACGGTCAATGGTCAGTACAGAGGAGCGCCTGGCTGGGACCGCTGACAACAGACAGACGGTCAATGGTCAGTACAGAGGAGCGCCTGGCTGGGGCCGCTGACAACAGACAGACGGCCAATGGTCAGTACAGAGGAGAGCCTGGCTGGGGCCGCTGACAACAGACAGACAGACGGTCAATGGTCAGTACAGAGGAGCGCCTGGCTGGATCCGCTGACAACAGACAGACGGTCAATGGTCAGTACAGAGGAGCGCCTGGCTGGGGCCGCTGACAACAGACAGACGGTCAATGGTCAGTACAGAGGGGCGCCTGGCTGGGTCCGCTGACAACAGACAGACGGTCAATGGTCAGTACAGAGGAGCGCCTGGCTGGGTCCGCTGACAACAGACAGACGGTCAATGGTCAGTACAGAGGAGCGCCTGGCTGGGTCCGCTGACAACAGACAGACGGTCAATGGTCAGTACTCAGTACAGAGGAGCGCCTGGCTGGGTCCGCTGACAACAGACAGACAGACGGTCAATGGTCAGTACAGAGGGGCGCCTGGCTGGGGCCGCTGACAACAGAGACAGACGGTCAATGGTCAGTACAGAGGAGAACAGACAGACGGTCAATGGTCAGTACAGAGGAGCGCCTGGCTGGGTCCGCTGACAACAGACAGACGGTCACTGGTCAGTACAGAGGAGCACCTGGCTGGGTCTGCTGACAACAGACAGACGGTCAATGGTCAGTACAGAGGGGCGCCTGGCTGGGTCCGCTGACAACAGACAGACGGTCAATAGTCAGTACAGAGGAGCGCCTGGCTGGGTCAGCTGACAACAGACAGACGGTCAATGGTCAGTACTCAGTACAGAGGGGCGCCTGGCTGGGGCCGCTGACAACAGACAGACGGTCAATAGTCAGTACAGAGGAGCGCCTGGCTGGGTCCGCTGACAACAGACAGACGGTCAATAGTCAGTACAGAGGAGCGCCTGGCTGGGGCCGCTGACAACAGACAGACGGTCAATGGTCAGTACAGAGGAGCGCCTGGCTGGGGCCGCTGACAACAGACAGACGGTCAATGGTCAGTACAGAGGAGCGCCTGGCTGGGGCCGCTGACAACAGACAGACGGTCAATGGTCAGTACAGAGGAGCGCCTGGCTGGGTCCGCTGACAACAGACAGACGGTCAATGGTCAGTACAGAGGAGCGCCTGGCTGGGTCCGCTGACAACAGACAGACGGTCAATGGTCAGTACAGAGGAGAGCCTGGCTGGGTCCGTTGACAACAGACAGACGGTCAATGGTCAGTACAGAGGAGCGCCTGGCTGGGTCCGCTGACAACAGACAGACGGTCAATGGTCAGTACAGAGGAGCGCCTGTCTGGGTCCGCTGACAACAGACAGACGGTGAATGGTCAGTACAGAGGAGCGCCTGGCTGGGTCCGCTGACAACAGACAGACGGTCAATGGTCAGTACAGAGGAGAGCCTGGCTGCGGCCGCTGACAACAGACAGACGGTCAATGGTCAGTACAGAGGAGCGCCTGGCTGGGTCCGCTGACAACAGACAGACGGTCAATGGTCAGTACAGAGGAGCGCCTGGCTGGGTCCGCTGACAACAGACAGACGGTCAATGGTCAGTACAGAGGAGCGCCTGGCTGGGTCCCCTGACAACAGACAGACGGTCAATGGTCAGTACAGAGGAGAGCCTGGCTGCGGCCGCTGACAACAGACAGACGGTCAATGGTCAGTACAGAGGAGCGCCTGGCTGGGTCCGCTGACAACAGACAGACGGTAAATGGTCAGTACAGAGGAGCGCCTGGCTGGGTCCGCTGACAACAGACAGACGGTCAATGGTCAGTACAGAGGAGCGCCTGGCTGGGGCCGCTGACAACAGACAGACAGACGGTCAATGGTCAGTACAGAGGAGAGCCTGGCTGGGTCCGCTGACAACAGACAGACGGTCAATGGTCAGTACAGAGGAGCGCCTGGCTGGGGCCGCTGACAACAGACAGACGGTCAATGGTCAGTACAGAGGAGAGCCTGGCTGCGGCCGCTGACAACAGACAGACGGTCAATGGTCAGTACAGAGGAGCGCCTGGCTGGGTCCGCTGACAACAGACAGACGGTCAATGGTCAGTACAGAGGAGAGCCTGGC
>JAXIVJ010015569.1:20000-31235 GCA_036785665.1 Chirona hameri
AACTAATAACTAATAACATAAACCCTGGACACCCCCCAGACCATCTTGTAGACTGCTGTACATAAAGATCTGGTGACATCCTACAGGCTTCCATATGACTCCAGACCAACAATGGCGATAGTAACCTTGAACCTTGATTTTCTAAGGTAATCCTGAGGGTGCCGCTAGTAACATGATTACTGATAGGTCCAGCATAGAGTAAACTGACATAACCCTTGCCATGTCCTAACCTCAGACTTATCATGCTATCAGAATGTAAACAATGCAGATGCACAAAACACAGTGCATCAGTATCATCTGCATTCTGCTAACATGAAAAGTCTGACTTTAGGACATGTCTGAAAGATTGGAGTGGTTGGACCCTATCTCATCAGTTTTGCATAAACACATCACAAGACATTAACATATTTTGTAGGCTAATTGTAATGGGGAAATGCATCCTAACCCACAGACAATGATAATTAATCATACAATTATTACAAAAGAATAAAATGTAAAATAAATCGCCCAAACCAAGGCAACAATAAATCAAAACAAAACATTTACGTCAACTTCCAACTTACCTTCTATGAAAGACGTCAAGTCAGAGCGTACAAACTACAATATGGTATATTTAGAACATGTAAGAGGTTGAGTGAAAATGGAATACAATTTTAGTAAGGATTGGCCCTGATTTTCGGAATTAGAGAAAATATTTTTGATAATCGCCTTCGTCCGTATTTGTATCAAACAAACACAGAGAGCCAAAGAAGAAAAGGCTACAAGACCAATAGGCCAAGCTGCAACTTCGACATAAACGACGCACGCTACGCTTTTCAGTGCGCGTGTGCATATAAGGCAATTTTAGTGACGTCATATGAATTAACTTTGCCCGCGAAATGTGAATATTAAACTTCGCCCAATGGGGGGCCTGACAGCCCCCCTGAGGTTTTTCTTGAATAACTTTTTACACATGCGGTGCATCTTGCTGAAATTTTCGGTAGCTGAGTTTACAACAATTATACGTATGCTGTAAAAATGTAATTGAAATTGGTTAAGTAGTTTAGGAGATACTCATATTTTGATGACGTCATGTTGGTTAAAAAAATGATAAATATTTGAAAATTCGTAGAAAACAGAGTTTTAAAACAAATTGCAAACGCAAATAACCAAAGATACAAAATGGCATTCTCTATTTTAGGGGTCAACAACCCAAAATTGTGGAAATCCGAGATTGCCATTTTAAAGAGAATGCCATTTTATATCTTTGGTGAAATTCGTTTGCAATTTTTTTTACTGGATTTTCTACCATTTTTCAAATATTTATCGTTTTCCCACCAACATGACGTCATCAGAACATGATTGTTTCCTAAACTGCTCAACTAATTTAAATTGAATTTTTACAGCTTACGTATAATTGTTGTAAACTCAGCTACCGAAAATTTAAGTAAGATGCACCGCATATGTAAATAGTTATTCAAGAAAAACCTCAAGGGGGGGGGGCTGTCAGGCCCCCCCCGTAGGGCGAGGGTTAATGGCCAAAATATACCTAGCGCTAAGAGCCACAAACATCTCGGGCTCACATTTTCTACTGATCTCCACTTCCATCAGCATATTAACCCTTGTCCTACGGGGGGGGGGGGGTGGCTGACAGGCCCCCCTGAGGTTTTTCTTGAATAACGTTTGACACATGGAGTGAATCTTGCTGACATTTTTTGGTAGCCGAGTTTACAACAATTATACGTAGGCAGTAAGAATTAATTTGAAATTGGTTAAGTATTTTGGGAGATAATAATGTTTTGATGACGTCATGTTGGTAAAAAAAATGAGAAATATTGGAAAAATCGTACAAAACAGAGTTTTGAAGAAAATTGCAAACTCAATTCACAAAAGATACAAAATGGCATTCTCTTTAAAATGGCAATCTCGGATTTCCAAAATTTTGGGTTTTTGACCCCTAAAATAAAACAAAACTTTTTTTTTTAAATCCCCACAAAATCAACATTTTCAAAGATGTTACAAAACGGAATATATGTGAGATAACTGAGTATGGACAATACCCATACCAAATTTCAAAACAATGTCTTCCTTTTTGACAGAGTGATGACTCCCTAAGTGTAAGAAACTGATGACGTCATTTTTTAAAATAACTTTTTTGGACTTTTTTGACAATATACGAACAAATCATTACCTTTTCTGTATTTCTGAGCCATAACTGGTCTAGGAACATGCCTTTTTGTTTACATTTATCAATTTCTAATTTTGAGGTTTTCTGAAGAGCAAAATCGCTGTTCTAGACGTGGTAAATCCGAGGTCATTCACTTGACCTGGAAGATCACCCGTTGAGCTGAAACCTAAAAATCGCATGCTGTTGGATTTCTCTCATGACAGGCAGCATGCTGGTTCTTACTGCATTGCTCTAAGTTGCTTGGTTTGGAAGTTAAAGGAAATAGTTCACCTTGATAATTTTCCCAAACACGATTTGATTTGATTTTTTCATACAATTTATTTTTATATTGTCAAAAATGGCCTTATATCACGACGATTTAGGACAGAAGGCCGTAAATGATTATTGTTTATCAAAACTATATACATACTCTCTGAGTCAGAGTCCTGATGTCACGCGAATGTAAAACATGGTTCAGCCAATCAGATTCGAAAGTAGTCGCGTAAGGATAGACTCGCATTGGAGATGTGCCAACCGGCGGCCGGCGGTTCGCTTGCTAGCACCAGCTGCAAGCTGATTGGCTGATGGTATAGCCTCTGCCCGGGCTAAATCCAGCACCACATTCTTTCGCCAGCACCGCATTCCTTCGCCAACAAATCAAATATATTCGGCTGGAGAGTCTTTTCAATCAAGAAAACTTGCAGATAGGGGTTTCCCAACACGGGCTACAAAACTGCTATCTCAGTTTAACACTAATGTTGAAGGTGAACTATTTCCTTTAACAGGGGGGGGGGGGGGTCAGCCCAACGTAGGGCGAAGGTGAAAAAAGCTCCCGTAGGGCGAGGGTTAATCTTTCTTTTGTTATTAACAGATAGCATAAAGCCTTGCAGATGGCTATCAGCAATGCAGTATGCATACGTTTATTTATTGATCAATATCTGTGACTGCTTCATAGATTCGAGAGATACGATCGCTAGCATATCAGTCACACTTTCAAAGCGTCAAATGATAGAAAAGCGTACGACACAGTCTAGTGGCGGCAGAAGGTATTTTCGGATGGGGGGGGGGGGAAGAAACCCAGGGCGCCCCCTCGGGCCAAGCGCCCCCCCCAAACAAAAATGGTGCTAAATGATATCTCCTCGGATTTAGGCCACAATAGTATACCACTAAAACGCCTTTTTGGGTGATGACCGAGCGGGCGCGCTCTGATAAAGCTAAAACAGGTTTGAAATATGAAACGGTACGTGCGGACACGCGTGCATTGACTGTGTCCCAATAATTAGTAACATATTCAATAGTTTTACCGTGGTTATATCCTAGTATGCATAATTTTAGGAACGTTCAGCTGAATGGAGATGTACAAAGCAAATGGCGCTTCCCTGGGACAAACTACATAAAAAGCATGTATTAAAGTGAAATATTCACCTTTTGATTTATTTACCTGCATTTTTATGTGACACATGTATAAGGGCGGATCCAGCCGGCCGTTTTTTTTCGGGGGGGGGGGGGGGGCGGGCAAACCGTTTTTAGCGGACCTTACCTACTCCCAATTTCGAATTTCTTCCCGGATTTGGCCCACTTTATTTTGCAACTACACGATTTCTTTTCTTTTTTAGCTTTTCGACCTTTTGGGATATCGAAAAAGGAAAGATCGCCAGCTTGCGGTTTTTATTGCTCCGACATCGCCTTACACTGAGCAAAACTATGTCAATTGTCAGTTGTACCCAGGGGCGTCGCCGATAATTTTTGAGTGGTGGTGGTGGGGGGGGGGGGGGGGGGTGTGGTCGGCTAAAATGACGAAATAAAAATTACCCATTTTATGCGTGTATTTAGGCCTTTGCAGCATTTTTAATGTGTTCTTCCATGTTTTAGTATACTTGTTATTTGCGGCGCGAAATTTTTACGGGTTTGCCTGATAAAACCCAGACGGTGGGTCTTGTATAGAATAAGAAGCTAAACATGCTATTAATTCAATTCACCGCTTCAACGAACCAAAGACGATGACGATGGCTTCGTTATGACGATGGCCACCGATGTGATGCCGCGAAGCGGCATGAAAATGCTAATTTTAGGTCGTGGAAAACGAAATTTTCATATTGGAGCCAGACCGTGAGTTGAGCCAAGCCTCAGGTAACCCTCTTTCCTGGTTACCCGTTACACATCTCGGTATGATGAAAAAAATTGAAATGAAGGTAGTTTTTCATATACATTAGCCTCGGATAGTAAATCGCGATGACCGGTGGCAGTCAGCGCTCAATAGTACATATAATAATAATAATAACTGTATACATATGAACCAAACTGTAACAAACAACTAGCAACAGTGCAAATGGTTTGAAAGCAGCAAAGGGGAAGGACGACTTTTCCGCGCATAAATGGTCCCTGTGGATCTGGAGGAGCCTGGGGAGAGATGGCTTGGGGAGATGGTCCTGGCCTGGTCCCCACTATTAGCTCTTCGGTCCAGCAAGCTGGGCACCGCTGGAGCAGCTTCCGGGTGCCGATGTCCACGTCTTTGCGTTCGCGTCGCCTTTTTTCGGAACTCGGCAGACTAGCTAAACATGTAGCCCGCTTGAAAGTTAATATTTTATGATGGGAATGGGTCCTGGGGCTAGCAATTAGGTGCCGCCAAGGAAAGACTGCCACACATTTAATGAATTTATTTTACCATTTTCCAAATTTGTATAAGCAATTGCGCATTGTGTCATGCCGCGAAGTGGCGAGAAATTTGCAAGTTTTTGCACAGTGGATAGCTGGATTTTGACTGCTGCAAAGACAATTATTACAACTGTACGTCCGACCGTTGGGGGGGGGGGGGGGGCAGGAGGGCAAAACATAGTATCAGGACCTTTAGGGGGGGGATGGCCCCTTGCCCCCCTGGATCCGCTCCTACACATGTGTGGTTTCAAATTGATCGTGCCTCAATTTAAAAGTGAAATAACAACATTTTCAATTGAAAAATTTAATTATGGGAAATTAAAAAAAATATGCACTAACATATTGTGACGAACAGTATAATCCATCACTATATCTGGTTTGAATGTTATTGGTAAACAAGTCATAGGGCCAGCAATGAAGTAAGTGCTTCAAGAAGCGTGGCAACGTTGGGGGGGGGGGGGGGGCAAAACATAGTACCAGGACCTTTGGGGGGGGGGGGGATGGCCCCGGGGTCCAAAAAAACGTCCCTGATCGGTTAATGAAACAAGTCGCATACAGTAAATACGTCGCCATCCTTGGCCAAGTTAATCCGCGGAATGCATCACGGTTTTCTGAAACGTTTATTGATTGATTATGAATACACGGTTTATATTAATGTTTCATGTGTGCACTGTAATATATTAAATACCTGTTTGTTGAAAATTGATGGATTAAAAAAAAAGTCGTGAACACTAAATAGTTCGCCGTCCGGGCCAAGTTAAACTGCCGATTTCAATGCCCTTTTTCAAATGAGAGTTGATTGTTTATAGTAGTTTGGTACATATTCGCAAAAGATAGAGGGATGAAACATTATATGCCTTCATAATAAATAACAATGTGTAGGCAGACTAATTTTCGCTGGGTTCGATATGTTATTAAAATATTGGAATACAAAAATGTAATTACAAAATTGTGATTACAAAATTGTAATTACAAAATTGTTATAACATAGTCGAACCTGACCTAAACTTTACAGCAATTACGGCCACAGGGACCCACGTTTAGAACACCCCGCTCACATTCGCTCCCTGCGCTGTGACCTACGGGGGGGGGGGAGGGGGGAAGCTGTCTCCACTCCCGGACCCCCAGACCATATCGTAAATAAGTCGTAAATAAGTTTTCCGATGTATTTGCGTGGCCCCGCCCATTGCAATTGTCAAAAATACGGAGAAAAAACGTTCCAACAACACGTAAGAACACTGAAAAAACGTTCCAACGAGAGAAGAAAAAACGTTCCAACGGATCCACGTACGAACGCTTCCAAATGCGGCCCAATCGACCCCGCCCCTTGCATTGTCAAAATATACGAAGAAAAGCCGTGCCAACAACACGTACGAAGGCTGCAAAAAACGTTCTAACGAAACCGTTCCAACGGATCCCAAAATATACGGATAAAAAGACATTCCAACAACACGTACGAATACTGACAAAAAAAAACGTTCTTAATAAAACCATTCTAACGGATCCAATTTTTGTTTTCACAAAACGCTTGTAACATATTTTATGGTTCACCCTGGCTTTGAAATAGGGATGCGTGAAACGTCACAGAAAATTGGAAAATTTGCAAAAATGAAGTGGAACAACAAAATATTTTTTTTGAAGTGGAACATAAACAAGTGTTTCATAAACTGGATAGAATCAGATGAAACTTTAACTTCGCATAGATATAAACAAACGTTTTGCCTAACGAAAGGGAATGTTTTCTTGCCTTGCTGATCATTAAATAATATATTTGAATCTAAAGATCCGCCAGGGTTTCAATCGACCTTGCTTCTACCTCACGATTTACAAGTCTGCTAAATTATGGTCTGTTGAAGTATACGCTTTTGTGCATAAAATATAAACGTTATGCATATTGCTTGATCCAAATTTGCATGTGTTTTCGTGAACGGATGCTATTTCCTTTCAAATCCATGTAAGATGAGGCCTTGAAACACAGGTGGCCAGAGCGCCCCTCAGGCGGCCAAAGGGTCCCCTCAGGCGGACAGAGCGCCCCTCTCAGGTGTCCAGAGCGCCCCCACTCAGGCGGCCAGTCGCCCCCTCTCAGACGGCCAGAGCGACCCCTCTCAGGTGCCCAGAGCGCCCCATCTCAGACGGCCAGAGTGCCCCTCTCAGGCGGCCAGAGCGCCCCCTTTCAGGCGGCCAGAACCCCCTCTCAGGCAGCCAGAGCGCACCTTTCTGGCGGCCAGAGCGCCCCCTCTCAGGCTGCCAGAGCGCCCCCTCTCAGGCGGCCATATCGCCCCCTCTCAGGCAGCCAGATGGCCCTCTTTCAGGCGGCCAGAGCGCCCCCTCTCAGGCGGCCAGAGCGGCCCCTCTCAAGCGGCCAGAGCGTCCCCTCTCAGGCGACCAGAGCACCCCCTCTCAGGCAGCCAGAGCACCCCTTCTCCGGCGGCCAGAGCGCCCCCTCTCAGGCGGCCAGAGCGCCCTTTCAAGCAGCCAGAGCACCCCCTCTCAGGCGGCCAGAGCGCCTTCTCTCAGGTGGCCCGAGCGCCCTTTCTCAGGCGGCCAGAGCTCCCCCTCTCAGGCGGCCAGAGCGCCCCCTCTCAGGCGACAGAGCGCCCCCTCTCAGGCCAGCAGCCCCTGCCAAACACAAAGCTCCCCTCGGCTGAGTTTGGGGGGAAACTTCCCATCCCCCTGCTTCCCATCCCTCTTCTTTCGTCACTGCCAGAGCGCCCCCTCAGGCTGCCAGAGCGCCCCTCAGGTGGCCAGAGCCCCCTCATGCGGCCAGAGCGCCCCCTCAGGCGACCAGAGCGCCTCCTCAGGCGACCAGAGCATCCCCTCAAGTGGTCAGAGCGCCCCCTCAGGCGGCAAGAGCGTCCCCCTTAAGGCGGCCAGAGTGCCCCTCAGGCAGCCAGAGCGCCCCCATCAGGCAGGCAGAACGCCCCTCAGACGGCCAGAGCGCCCCCTCAGGCAGCCAGAGCGCCCCCTCAAGCGGCATGAGCGCCCCTCAAGCGACAAGAGTGCCCTCGCAGGCTGCCAGAGCGCCCCCTCAAGCGGCAAGAGCGCCCCCTCAAGCGGCCAGAGTGCCCCCTCAGGCTGCCAGAGCGCCCCTCATGCAGCCAGAGCGCCCCCTCAGGCAGCCAGTGCGCCCCCTCAGGCAGCCAGAGCGCCCCCCTCAGGCGGTGAGAGCGCTCCCTCTGGCAGCCAGAGCGTCCCTTCAGGCGGCCAGAGGCCCCTTGGCTTCCCTTGGCCTTGGCGTTCTCTTGGAATCCGCAGCCCCTGTCAAACACAAAGCGCCCCTCGGCTAATTTTTTATTCTTCAACTGCCCTCCTCTTCCGCCGCCCCTGCGACACACACACACACACACACACACACACACACACACACACACACACACACACACACACACACACACACACACACACACACGCACACACACACACACACACACACACACACACACACACACACACACACACACACACACACACACACACACACACACACACACACACACACACACACGCACACACACACACACACACACACACACACACACACACACACACACACACACACACACACACACACACACACACACACACACACACACACACAGGGGCGCAGCCAGGGGGGGTACAGGGGCACGTGTCCCCCCATTGGTCCGAGGGTCAGGAGGGCCCCACGGCCCCTCAGCCCATATGGAATCGGCGGAGCGGCCGAAGGGTCCAAAACGGCCCGGCCCGGCTTACCAGGCTTAAAGGAAATAGTTCACGTTTGGAAAATGTATCCGAATAGGATTTTATTAGATGTTTAATACCGTTTTGTTTCTCTTTTCAAAATAGTCCTAAATCGCACCAATTCAGGGTAGAAGGTCGTAAATTATTCATTTTATGGTGTGCGTTATTGGTCTGCGCATGCTCCATGCAGAGCTGGCTCTTTCAGACGGTACGGTATATCATATATGCGCATAGGCGTAGGAACAGGGGGGGGGGGGCAGCCGCCCCCCTAAACATTTTTGATTTTTTTACATTACGCCTATGGGCGTTGCATGGAAATAATCGACTTCAGAATGCCTCCTGCCCCCCAAACTTGAACATAGTTCCTACGCCCCTGTATATGCGCCGCATTCCTTCGCCAAAAAAGTAAAATATCTTCGGCTTGAGAGTCTTTTCCCCAAAAAAACTTGCAGATAGGGATTTTTCAACACGGCCTACAAAACTTCTATTTCAGTAAAAACCCATGTTGAAGGTGAACTATTCCCTTTAAGAGAGTCCTTGCTCGGACTTAGGGGCCCTCACTCGGCCCAAGGGGGTCCTCGGTCGGCCTGGGGGTGCTCTCGGTTACCCTAAGGGACCCTTGTTAGGCTTACGGGGGCCCACGGTCGGCCTAAGGCTCCTGGTTAGCCTGAGGGGCCCTCAGTCGGCCTGAGGGAGCCCTTGCTAGGCTTAACCCTCGCCCGGGTAGGGGGTGGATGCCACCTCCTCGGTTTTTCTGGAATAACTCGTGTAGTTTTTAACCGATTGCAATGAAACTTTCAATACCCTACTTTTGAAAAAATTGACACAAACCTGAAAAGTTTGAATTTCTAACCTACATGACCCGTGACCTATGTCTTGTTTCTCAAGGTCATGTCAGGCGCATCAGGCGTCCCGCAAATCGATGCTTGTAACTTGTGCAGTTTCCGAGCATTTTGTTGTTCAGGAGCATATGCAAAGGTGTTTCCAGGTGACAGTTGTGGTTTCCACTGAGATTGTGACCTTGATTGACCTTTTCCGAGGTCAACTGAGGTCATTGACCTCCGATGACCTCAGATTACTTCTTTGGTCTTCTGGCGGTTTCTAGGACAATTTGTGACGCTTATTTCAAATTTGGAATCTATTTTATATAACTATATGTTCAATTGGGGTCATGCGTATCCACAGGTCAACCGAGGTCACTGACCTCAGATGACCTGAAATGATCTTTTGGAATTTTCCAGTTTTTAGGACATTGTGTGATGCTGATTACGAATTTGGCACCTATTAAGCATTATGATATGCTCATTCACGATTCTAGCTAGATAAAATTTAATTTTTACCCATTTTCAATTTGGATGACTTTTGGGTCATTGGAGCCATAAGACATGTTGACTTCCACTTCCAGGTTTGTTTGTTTTTTTTGGGGGGGGGGGGGCATCAAGGGCGGATCCAGAATGGGTGGTTTGGGCCAGTGGGGGGTGGGGGCAAATCCCCAAAAGTCTGACACAATTCTGAAAACTCATCGGATTTCGCTTGCTGGTGCATCGATAACTGATATAAAACACACTTTCTTTAGTAAAAGTTGCTTAGATTTTATATTATCTCAGGAAATGTGTCAATTTGCGCCGATTTCAGGTGGTTTGGGGGGGGGGGGCGTGGTCCCATGCCCCCCCCCCCCCCCGCCATCTGGATCCGCCCATGGGGGGCATGACCTGGTTGCCCCCCCCCCCTGGATCCGCCAGTGCGCTTGGGACCCTAATTTTTGGCGATAACTTTTGAATGCATCAACTGGTATGAACATTTTTTTTTGCAATGGACCGTGGACGTCTCAGGCCCTTGCGCTAATTTGTATTATAAAAGTTGGTTAGTGTCAAACGAAAATGAGGGCGCTTTCCATTCACTCGTAATATTAAACACACTACGAGCTCGGACAGAGGAGGCTAACGTCCGGTCGCTCTGTAGTCCCGCCCTTGACTCCGCCCACCACTTGCAACCGGCCGGTCACTGATCGGGCAGCGCCGGTACAAGGTCAGCCATTGAATTTCGTTTCGTATTGAATTTTGATGGTGAACATTCCCTTGGTTAAGTTGCTTAATTATTCTTTTAAAATCAGAGAATGTATCAATTTGTGGCCGATTTCGGGTGGTTTGGGGCATGACCTCCCCCTCGCCACCTGCTGGATCTGCCAGTGGCCTTAAACTAAGACAAGCTACTTGCTAAGCCTTTATACGCTGCTGTTTTCTGAAGTTGTCTTTGCAAACTTATGACGGATCGTTTCGCGTAGAGCGCCTCCACATTCCATAGTCTATACGTCAGTGAATTACCTCGAATTTATGTGTTTGCTCACTTTGCAATGTAATTTGTTACAAACGTGAGCAATCGGGGCAACGCAAAATGTTGAGGGCCCGAAGTTTCGCGTTGCCTCTTCTTCATTGTGTTGCTGCTGGGACCTTCAAGGAGCCTTGTGCGTGCAACTAAAATTGTTAACCCGCGCACCGACGGGGTCTGTGCCAACTTCGAACCGACAGGGGGGGGGGGGGGGCAAGGATACATGCCCTCTAATATAAAAAAAATGCAACATAGCCACAAAAAAACAAAAAACGTTAGATAACTCGAAACAAGGTATTATGAAAAAACTAAGGTCATTTTTGTAGGTCAGGTCATTATTGAGGTCACCAGAGGTCAGTCAACAAATGTAAAATTTCGGCCATATA
>JAXIVJ010015570.1:0-31234 GCA_036785665.1 Chirona hameri
TCTATCTTTCTATCTTTCTATCTTTCTATCTTTCTATCTTTCAATCTTTCTATTTTTATCTTTCTATCTTTCTATATCTTTCTATCTTTCCTATCTTTCTATCTTTCTATCTTTCTATCGTTCTAATCTTTCCTATCTTTCTATCTATCTATCCTTTCTATCTTTCTTATCTTTTTCTTATCTCTTCTATCTTTCTTCTTTCTATCTTTCTATCTTTCTATCTTTCTATCTTTCTATCTTTCTATCTTCTATCTGTCTATCTGTCTATCTGTCTATCTGTCTATCTGTCTATCTGTTCTATCTGTCTATCTGTCTATCTGTCTACCTTCTCTATCTGTCTATCTGTCTATCTGTCTATCTGTCTATCTGTCTACTATGTCTATCTGTCTATCTGTCTATCTGTCTATCTGTCTATCTGTCTATCTGTCTATCTGTCTATCTGTCTATCTGTCTATCTCTTCTCTATCTGTCTATCTGTCTATCTTTCTACTCTTTCTATCCTGTCTATCTGTCTATCTTCTATCTTTCTTCTATCTGTCTATCTGTCTATCATGTCTATCTGTCTATCTGTCTTATCTGTCTATCTCTATCTTTTCTATCTTTCTGTTCTCGTTCTATCTTTCGTTCTGTTCTTTCTTTCGTCTTTCGGTCTGTCGGGTCTGTCGCGGTCTGTCGGTCCTGTCGCGTCGTGTCGGTGCGTCGGTCGGTCGGTCGGTGGTCGGTCGGTCGGTCGGTCGGACGGTCGGGGTCGGTCGGTCGGTCGGTCGGGTCGGTCGGTCGTCGGTCGGTCGGTCGTGTCGGTCTGGTCGTCGGTCGGTCGGTCGGTTCGGTTCGGTCGGTCGGTCGGTCGGTCGGTCGGATCGTCGGTCGGTCGGTCGGTCGGTCGGTCGGTTCGGTCGGTCGGTCGGTCGGTCCCCCCCCGGTCGGTCGGTCGGTCGGTCGGTCGGGTCGGTCGGTCGGTTCGGTCGGTCGGTCGGTCGTCGGTCGGTCGGTCGGTCGGTCGGTCGGTCGGTCGGTCGGTCGGTACGGTCGGCTCGGTCGGTCGGTCGGTCGGTCGTCGGTCGGTCGGTCGTCGGTCGGTCCGCGTCGGACGGTCGGTCGGTCGGGTCGGTCCGGTCGGTCGGTCGGTCGGTCGGTCGGTCGGTCGCGTCGGTCGGTCTCGGTCGGTCGGTCGGTCGGTCGGCTCGGTCGGTCGTCGGTCCGGGTCGGTCGGTCGGTCGGTCGGTCGCGTCGGTTCGGTCGGTCGGTCGGTCGGTCTCGGTCGGTCGGTCGGTCTCGGTCGGTCGGTCGGTCGGGTCGGTCGGTCGGATCGGTCGGTCGGTCGGTCGTCCGGTCGGTCGGTCGGTCGGTCGGTCGGTCGGTCGGTCGGTCTCGGTCGGGTCGGTCGGTCGGTCGGTCGGTCGGTCGGTCGGTCGGTCGGTTCGGTCGGTCGGGTCGGTCGGTCGGTTCGGGTCGGTCGGTCGCGTCGGTCGGTCGGTCGGTCGGGTCGGTCGGTCGGTCGGTCGGTCGGTCGGTCGGTCGGTCGGTCGGTCGGTCGGGTCGGTCGGTGGTCGGTCGGTCGGTCGGTCGGTCGGTCGGTCGTGGTCGGTCGGTCGGTCGGGTCGGTCGGTCGGTCGTGGTCGGTTAGTTCGGGTCGGTCGGTCGTTCGGGTCGGTCGGTCGGGTCGGTCGGTCGGTCGGTCGGTCGGTCGGTCGGTCGGTCTGGTCGGTTTGTCGGTCGGTCGGTCGGTCGGTGGTCGGGTCGGTCGGGTCGGTCGGGGTCGTCGGTCGGTCGGTGGTCGGTCGGGTCGGTCGGTCGGTCGGTCGGTCGGGTCGGACGGTCGGTCGGTCGGTCGGTCGGTCGTCCGGTCGGTCGGGTCGGTCGGTCGGTCGGTCGGGTCGGTCGGTCGGTCGGTCGGCTCGGTCGGTCGGTCGTCGGTCGGTCGGTCGGTCGTCGGTCGGTCGTGTCGGTCGGGACGGTCGGGGTCGGTCGGTGTCGTCGGGGTCGGTCGGTCGGTCGGTCGGGGTCGGTCGTCGGTCGGTCGTCGGGGTCGGTCGGTCGGTCGGTCGGTCGGGTCGGTCGGTCGGTCGGTCGGTCGGTCGGTCGGTCGGTCGTCGGTCGGGTCGGGTCGGTCGGTCAGGTTCGGTCGGGTCGGAGTCGTCGGTTCGGTCGGTCGGTCGGTCGGTCGGTCGGTCGGTCGCGTCGGTCGTCGGTCGTCGGTCGGTCGGTCGGTCGGTCGGTGAGTCGGTCGGTCGGTCGGTCGGTCGGTCGGTCGGTGAGGTCGGTCGGTCGGGTTCGGTCGGGTCGGTCGGTCGGTCGGTCGGTCGGTCGGTCGGTCGTCGGTCGGTCCGGGTCGGTCGGGGGTCGGTCGGTCGGTCGGTCGGTCGGTCGGTCGGTCGGTCGGTCGGGTCGGTCGGTCGGTCGGTCGGTCGGTCGGTCGGTCGTGGTCGGTCGGTCGGTCGGTCGGTTCGGTCGGTCGGTCGGTCGGTCGGTCGGTCGGTCGGTTCGGTCCGGTCGGTCGCGTCGGTCGGGTCGGTCGGTCGGTCGGTCTCGGTCGGGTCGGTCGGATGGTCGGTCGGGTCGGTCGGTCGCGTCGGGAGCGAGTCGGTCGGTCGGTCGGTCGGTCCGGTCGGGTCGGTCGGTCGGTCGGTCTGTCGGTCGGTCGGTCGGTCGGTCGGTCGGTCGGTTCGGTCGGTCAGGTCGGTCGGTCGGTCGGTAGGTCTCGTCGGTCGGTCGGTCGGTCGGTCGGTCGGTCGTCGGTCGGTCGGTCGGTCGGTCGGTCGGTCGGTCTGGTCGGTCGGTCGGTCGGCGGTGTCGGTCGGGGGTCGGTTCGGTCGGTCGGGTCGGTCGGTCGGTCGGTCGGTTCGGGTCGTCGGTCGGCGGAGGTCGGTCGGTCGGTCGGTCGGTCGGGGTCGGTCGGGTCGGTCGTCGGTCCGGTCGGTCGGTCGGTTCGGTCGGTCGGTCGGTCGGGTCGGTCGGTCGGTCGGTCGGTCGGTTCCGGTCGGGTCGGTCGGTCGGTCGGTCGGTCGGTCGGTCGGTCGGTCGGTCGGGTCGGTCGGTCGGTGGTCGGTCGGTCGGGTCGGTCGGTCGGTCGTCGGTGCGGTCGGTCGGTCTGGTCGGCGGTCGGTCGGTCGTCGGTCTGTCGGTCGGTCGGTCGGTCGGGTCGGTCGGTCGGTCGGTCGGTCGGTCGGTCGACGGTCGGTCGGTCGGTCGGTCGGTCGGTCGGTGTCGTCGGTCGGTTCGGGGTCGGTCGGTCTGTGGTCGGTCGGTTCGGTCGGTCGGTCGGGGTCGGCGGTCGGTCGGTCGGTCGGTCCGGTCGGGGTTCGGTCGGTCGGTCGGTCGGTCGGTCCGGGTCGGTCGGTTCGGTCGGTCGGTCGGTGGTCGGTCGGTCGGTCGGATCGGTCGGTCGGTCGGTCGGTCGGTCCGGTCGGTCGGTCGGTCGGTCGGTCGGTCGGTCGGTCGGTCGGTCGGTCGGTCGGTCGGTGTCGGTCGGTCGGTCGGTCGGTCGGTCGGGTCGGTGTCGTCGGTCGGTCGAGTCTGGTCGGTCGGTCGGTCGGTCAGGTCGGTCGGGTCGGTCGGTCGGGTCGGTCGTCGGTCGGTCGGTCGGTCGGTCGGTCGGGTCGGTCGGTTCGGTCGGTCGGTCGGTCGGTCGGTCGGTCGGTCGTCGGTCGGTCGGATCGGTCGGGTCGGTCGGTCGGTCGGTCGTCGGTCGGTCGGTCGGTCGGGTCGAGGTCGGTCGGTCGGTCGGTCGGGTCGGTCCGGTCGACGGTCGGTCGGTTCTCGTCGGTCGGTCGGTCGGTCGGCGGTCCGTCGGTCGTACGGTCGGTCGGTCGGTCGGTCGGTGCGGTCGGTCGGTCGGTCGGTCGGGTCAGGTCGGTCGGTCGGTCGGTCGGTCGGCTGCGGTCGGTCGGTCGGTCGGTGGTCGGTCGGTCGGTCGGTGGTCGGTCGGTGGTCGGTCGGTCGGTCGGTCGGTCGGTCGTCGGTCGGGTCGGGTCGGTCAGGTCAGGTCGGTCGGGTCGGTCGGTCGGTCTCGTCGTGCGGTCGGTCGGTCGGTGTCGGTCGGTCGGTCGGTCGGTCGTCGTCGGTCGTCGGTTCTGGTCGTCGGTGTCGGTCGGTCGAGTCGGTCGGTCGGTCGGTCCGGTCGGTCCGGTCGGTCGGTCGGTCGGTCCGCGTCGGTCGGTCGTCGGTTCGGTCAGGTCGGTCGGTCGGTCGGGTCCGGTCGGTCGGGGTCGGTCGTCCGGTCGGTCGGTCGGTAGTCGGTCGGTCGGTCGGTCCGGTCGGTCGGTCGGTTCGGTCGGTCGGTCGGGTCGGTCGGTCGGTCGGTCGGTCGGTCCGGTCGGTCGGTCGGGTCGGTGTCGGTCGGTCGGTCGGTCGGTCGTCGGTCGGTCGGTCGGTCGGTCGGTCGGTCGGTCGGTCGGTCGGTCGGTTCGGTCGTCGGTCGGTGCGGTCGGTCGCGGTCGGTCGGTCGTCGGTCGGTCGGTCGGTCGGTCGGTCGGTCCCGGTCGGATCGGTCGTCGAGTCGGTCGATCGGTCGGTCGGTCCTGGTCTCGGTCGGTCGGTCGTCGGGCCGGTCGGTCGGTCGGTCGGTCGGTCGGTCGGTCGGTCGGTCGGTCGGTCGGCGGTCGGTCGGTCGGGTCGGTCGGGCGGTCGGTCGGTCGGTCGGGTCGGTCGGTCGGTCGTCGGTCGGTCGGTCCGGTCGTGTCGGTCGGTCGGTCGGTCCGGTCGTCGGTCGGTCGGTCGTCGGTCCGGTCGGTCGGTCGGTCGGTCGGTCGGTCGTCGGTCGGTCGGTCGTCGGTCGGTCGGTCGGTCCGGTCGGTCGGTCGGTCGGTCGGTCGGCGGTTCGGTCGGTCGGGCGGTCGGTTCGGTCGGTCGGTCGGTGGTCGGCGTCGGTCGTCCGGTCCGCGGTCTCGGTCGGTCGGTCGGTCGGTCGGTCCGTCGGTCCGTCGGTCGGTCGGTCGGTCGGTCGGACGGTCGGTCGGGTCCGGTCGGTCGTCGGTCGGTCGGTCGGTCGGTCGGTCGGTCCGGTCGGCTCGGTCGGTCCGTCGTCGGTCGGTCGGTCGGTCGGTCGGTCGGTCGGTTTCGGTCGGTCGGTCCGCGTCGGTCGTGTTCCGACGGTCGGTCGGTCGTCGGTCGGTCGGTCGGTCGGTCGGTCGGTCGGCTGGTCGGTCGGTCGGTCGGTCGGGTCGGTCGGTCCGTGCGGTCCGTCCGGTCCGTCGTCGGTCCGTAGGTCGGTCGGTCCGGTCGGCTCGGTCGGTCCGGTCTTGCGGTCCGTCGGGTCGTCCGGGTCCGTCTCGGTCGAGTCGTGGGTCCGTCGGTCGTGTCCGTCGGTCCGTCGGTCCGTCGGTCCGTCGGTCGTCGGTCCGTCGGTTCCGTCGGGTCGTTCGGTCGTGGCGCGTCGTCGCGTCCGTCGGTCGTCGGTCCCGTCGGTCCGTCGGCTCCGTCGGTCCGTCGGTCGTCGGTCCCGTCGGGCCGTCGGTCCGTCGGTCCGTCGGTCCGTCGGTCCGTCGGTCCGTCGGAGGGTCCGTCGGCGCTCGGTCCGTCGGTCCGTCGGTCCGTCGGTCCCGTCGGTCCGTCGGTCCGTCGGTCCGTCGGTCCGTCGGTCCGTCGGTCCGTCGGTCCGTCGGTCCGTCGGTCCGTCGGTCCGTCGGTCCGTCGGTCCGTCGGTCCCGTCGGTCCCGTCGGTCCCGTCGGTCCCGTCGGGTCGTCACGTCGGTCCGTCGGTCCGTCGGTCCGTCGGTCCGTCGGTCCGTCGGTCCGTCGTCCGCGGTCGTCGGTCCCGTCGGTCCGTCGGTCCGTCCGGTCCGTCTCGGTCCGTCGGCGTCGGTCCGTCGGTCCGTCGGCCGTCGGTCCGTCGGTCCGTCGGCTTCCGTCGGTCCGTCGGTCCGTCGGTCCGTCGGTCCGTCGGTCACGTCGGTCGATCGGCCGTCGGTCCGTCCGGTCCGTCGGCCGTCGGTCCCGTCGGTCCCGTCGGGTCCGTCGGTCCGTCGGTCCGTCGGTCCCGTCGGTCCGTCGGACCGTCGGTCCCGTCGGTCCGTCGGTCCGTCGGTCCGTCGTCCGTCGGCGGTCCCGTCGGTCCGTCGGTCCGTCGGTCCGTCGGTCCGTCTCGGTCCGTCGGTCCGTCGGTCCGTCGGTCCGTCGGTCCGTCGGTCCGTCGGTCCGTTTCGGTCCGTCGGTCCGTCGGGTCCGTTCGGTCCCGTCGGTCCGTCGGTCGTCGGTCCGTCGGTCCCGTCGGGTCCCGTTCGGTCCCGTCGGTCCCGTCGGTCCGTCTGGTCCGTCGGGCCCGTCGGGCCCGGTCGGTCGCCCGTCGGGCCTCGTCGGCCGTTCGGCCCGTCGGTCCCGTCGGGCCGTCGGTCCCGTGGTCGTCGGCCCGTCGGCCCGTCGGCCGTCGGCCCGTACGGGCCCGTCGGGCCGTCGGGCCCGTCGGCCCGTGCGGCCCGTCGGGGCCGTCGGCCCGTCGCCCCCGTCGGCCCGTCGGCCCGTCGGCCCGTCGGCCCGTCGGCCCGTCGGCCCGTCCGGCCCGTCGGCGCCGTCGGCCCGTCGGCCCGTCGGCCCGTCGGCCCGTCGGCCCGCTCGGCCCGTCAGGCCCGTCGGCCCGTCGGCCCGTCGGCCCGTCGGCCCGTCGGCCCGTCGGCCCGTCGGCCCGTCGGCCCGTCGGCCCGTCGGCCCGTCGGCCCGTCGGCCGTTCGGCCGTCGGCCCGTCGGCCCCGTCGGCCCGGTCGGCCGTCGGCCCGTCGGGCCCGTCGGCCCGTCGGCCCGTCGGCCCGTCGGCCCGTCGGCCCGTCGGCCCGTCGGACCGTCGGCCGTCGGCCGTCGGGCCCGTCGGCCGTCGGCCCCGTCCGGCCAGGCGGCCCGTCGGCCCGTCGCCCGTCGGGCCCCGACGGCCCGTCGGCCCGTCGGCCCGTCGGCCCGTCGGGCCCGTCGGCCCGTCGGCCCAGTCGGCCCGTCGGCCCGTCGGCCGTCCGGCCCGTCGGCCCGTCGGCCATCGGCCCGTCGCCCGTCGGCCCGTCGGCCCGTCGGCCCGTCGGCCCCGTCGGCCCGTCGGCCCGTCGGCCACGTCGGCCCGTCGGCCGTGGGCCGTCGGCCCGTCGGCCCGTCGGCCCGTCGGCCCCGTCGGCCCGTCGGCGGTCCGTCGCCGTCGGCGTCGGCCCCGTCGGCCCGTCGGCCCGTCGGCCCGTCGCCCGTCTGGCGTCGGCCGTCCGGCGTCGGCCGCTCGCCGTCGGCCGCGGCCGTCGGCCCGTCGGCCCCGTCGGCCCGTCGGGCCGTCGGCCGTCGGCCCGTCGGCCCGTCGGCCCGTCGGCCCGTCCGGCCCGAGTCGGCTCCGTCGGCCCGTCGGC
Source organism: Chirona hameri (assembly GCA_036785665.1). Lineage (NCBI taxonomy): Eukaryota > Metazoa > Arthropoda > Thecostraca > Balanomorpha > Balanidae > Chirona > Chirona hameri. Next base: position 7,314 of record JAXIVJ010015570.1, read on the forward strand.
CCGTCGGCCCGTCGGCCCGTCGGCCCGTCGGCCCGTCGGCCCGTCGGCACGTCGGCCGTCGGCCCGTCGGCCCCGTCGGCCCGTCGGCCCGCGGCCCGTCGGCCCGTGGCCGTCGGCCCCGTCGGCCCGTCGGCCGTCGGCCCCGTCGGCCCCCGTCGGCCCCGTCGGCCCGTCGGGCCAGCCGCCGTCGCCCGTCGGCCCCGTCGGCCCGTCGGCCCCGTCGGCCGCGGCCGTCGGGCCCGTCGGCCGTCGCGTCGGCCGTCGGGCCGTCGGCCCGTCGGCCGTCGGCCCGTCGGCCCGTCGGCCTTCGGGCCCGTCGGCCCGTCGGCCCGTCGGCCCGTCGGCCGTCGGCCGTCGGCCCGTCGGCCCGTCGGCCCGTCGGCCGCCGGCCCGGTCGGCCCGTCGGCCCGTCGGCCCGTCGGCGTCGGCCCGTCGGCCCGTCCGGCCCGTCGGCCCGTCGGCCCCGTCGGCCCGTCGGCCCGTCGGCCCGTCGGCCCGTCGGCCCGTCGGCCGTCGGCCCCGTCGGCCCGTCCGGCCCGTCGGCCCGTCGGCCCGTCGGCCCGTCGGCCCCGTCGGCCCGTCGGCCCGTCGGCCTCGTCCGTCGGCCCGTCGCCGTCGGTCCGTCGGTCCCGTCGGCCGTCGGCCCGTCGGCCGTCGTCCGTCGGCGTCGGTCCGGTCGGTCCGTCGGCCCGCGGTCCGTCGGTCCGTCCGGTCCGTCGCTCGTCGGTCCCGTCGGTCCGATCGGTCCCGTCGGTCCGTCGGTCCGTCGGTCCGTCGGTCCGTCGGTCCGTCGGTCCGTCGGTCCGTCGGTCCGTCGGTCCGTCGGTCCGTCGGTCCGTCCGGTCCGTCGTCTCGTCGGTCCGTCGGTCCGTCGGTCCGTCGGTCCGTCGGTCCGTCGGTCCGTCGGTCGGTCGGTCCGTCGGTCCGTCGGTCCGTCGGTCCGTCCGGTCCGTCCGTCCGTCCGTCCGTCGTCCGTCCCGTCCGTCGTCCGTCCGTCCCGTCCGTCCGGTCCGTCCGTCCGTCGTCCCGTCGTCCGTCCGTCCGTCCGTCCGTCCGTCCGTCCGTCCGTCCGTTCCGTCCGTCCGTCGTCCGTCCGTCCGCCGTCCGTCGTCCGTCCGTCCGTCGTCCGTCCGTCCGTCCGTCCCCGTCCGTCCGTCCGTCGTCCGTCCGTCCGTCCGTCCGTCCGTCCGTCCGTCCGTCCGTCGTCCGTCCGTCCGTCCTTCCGTCCGTCCGTCCCGTCGTCCGTCCGTCCGTCGTCGCCGTCCGCCTTCCGTCCGTCCGTCCGTCCGTCCGTCCGTCCGTCCGTCCGTCCGTCTGTCCGTCCGTCCGTCCCGTCCCGTCCGTCCCGTCCGTGCCGTCCGTCCGGTCCGTCCGTCCGTCCGTCCGTCCGTCCGTCCGTCCGTCCGTCCGTCCGTCCGTCGTCTTCCGTGCCGTCCGTCCGTCCGTCCGTCCGTCGTCCGTCCGTCCCGTCTCGTCCGTCGCCGTCCGTCGTCCGATCCGTCGCGTCCGTCGCGTCCGTGCCGGCCGTCCGTCCTTCCGTCCGTCCGTGTCCGTCCGTCCTCCGTCCGTCCGTCCGTCCGTCGCTCCGTCCGTCCGTCCCGTGCCCGTCGTCCGTTCCGTCCGTCCGTCCGTCGTCCGTCCGTCCGTCCGTTCCGGCCGTCGTCCGTCGTCCGGTCCCGTCGTCCGTCCGTCCCGTCCCGTCCTGTCCGTCCGTCGTCCGTCCGTCCGTCCGTCCGCTCCCGTCCGTCGTCCGTCCGTCCGTCCGTCCGTCCGTCGTCCCGTCCGTCCGTCCGAGTCCGTCCGTCCCGTCCGTCCGTCCGTCGTCCGTCCGTCCGTCCGTCCGTCCGACGTCCGTCCGTCCGTCCGTCCGTCCGTCGTCGTCCGTCCGTCCGTCCGTCGTCCGTCGTCCGTCCGTCGTCGTCCGTCCGTCCCGTCCCGTCCGTCGTCCGTCTCCGTCCGTCCGTCCGTCGCCCCGTCTCGTCCGTCCGTCCGTCCCGTCCGTCCGTCCGTCCGTCCGTCCGTCCGTCCGTCCGTCCGTCCGTCCGTCCGTCCGTCCGTCCGTCCGTCCGTCCGTCCGTCACGTCCGTCCGTCGTCGTCCGTCCGTCCGTCCCGTCCGTCGTCCGTCGTCGTCCGTCGTCCGTCCGTCCGTCCGTCCGTCCGTCCGTCGTCCGTCCGTCCGTCCGGTCGTCCGTCCGTCCGGTCCGTCCGTCCGTCCGTCCGTACGTCCGTCCGTCCGTCCGTCGTCCGTCCGACCGTCCGTCGTCCGTCGTCCGTCCGTCCGTCGCCGTCGTCCGTCCGTCCGTCCGTCGTCGTCCGTCCGTCCGTCCGTCCGTCCGTCCGTCCGTCCGTCCGTCCGGCTCGTCCGTCCGTCCGTCGTCCGTCCGTCCGTCCGTCCGTCCGTCCGTCCGTCCGTCCGTCCGTCCGTCCGTCCGTCCTCGTCCGTCCGTCCGTCGTCGGTCCGTCCGGTCCCGTCGTCCGTCCTCGTCCGTCCGTCCGTCGTCCGTCCGTCGTCCGTCCGTCCGTCCGTCCGTCCGTCCGTCCGTCCGTCCGTCCGCGTCCGTCCGTCGTCCGTCCGGTCCGTCCGTCCGTCCGTCGCGTCCGTCGTCCGTCCGTCCGTTCCGTCGTCCGTCGTCCGTCCGTCCGTCCGTCCGTCGTCCGTCCGTCGTCCGTCCGTCCGTCCGTCCGGTCCGTCCGTCCGTCCGTCCGTCCGTCCGTCCGTTCCGTCCGTCCGTCCTCCCGTCCGTCCGTCCGTCCGTCCGTCCGTCGTCGTCCGTCCGTCCGTCCCGTCCGTCGTCCGCGTCCGTCGTCCGTCGTCCGTCCGGTCCGTCGTCCGTCCGTCCGTCCGTCGTCGTCACGTCGTCCGTCCGTCCGTCCGTCCGTCGTCCGTCGTTCGTCGTCCGTCCGTGTCCGTCCGTCCGTCCGTCCGTCCGTCGTCCGTCCGTCCGTCCGTCCGTCCGTCGTCCGTCCGGTCGTCCGTCCGTCCCGTCCGTCCGTCCGTTCCGTCCGTCCGTCCGTCCGTCCGTCCGTCCGTCCGTCCGTCCGTCCGTCCGTCCGTCCGTCCGTCCCGTCGTCCGTCCGTCCGTCCGTCCGTCCGTCCGTCCGTCCGTCCGTTCCGTCCGTCCGTCCGTTCGTCGTCCGTCCGTCCGTCGTCCGTCCGTCCGTCCGTCCGTCCGTCCGTCGTCCGTCCGTCCCGTCCGTCGTCCGTCCGTCCGTCCGTCCGTCCGTCGTCCGTCCGTCCGTCCGTCCGTCCGTCCGTCCGTCCGTCCGTCCGTCGTCCGTCCGTCCGTCCGTCCGTCCGTCCGTCCGTCCGTCCGTCCGTCAGTCCGTCCGTCCGTCCCCGTCCGTCCGTCCTCCGTCCGTCGTCCGTCCGTCCGTCCGTCCGTCCGTCCGTCCGGCCGTCCGTCCGTCCGTCCGGTCTCCGTCCGTCCGTCCGTCGTCCGTCCGTCCGTCCGTCCGTCCGTCCGTCGTCCGTCCGTCCGTCGTCCGTCCGCCCGTCCGCCGCCCGCCCGCCGCCCCGCCCGCCCGCCCGCCCGCCCGCCCGCCCGCCGCGCGCCCGCCCGCCCGCCCGCCCGCCCGCGCCGCCGCGCCGCGCCGCCCGCCCGCCCGCCCGCCCGCCCGCCCGCCCGCCCGCCCGCCCGCCCGCCCGTCCGTCCGTCCGTCCGTCGTCCGTCCGTCAGTCCCGTCCCGTCCGTCCGGTCCGTCCGTCCGTCCGTCGTCCGTCCGTCCGTCCGTCTTCCGTCCGTCCGTCCGTCGTCGTCGTCCGTCCGTCCGTCCGTCCGTCCGTCCGTCGTCCGTCCGTCCGTCGTCCGTCGTCCGTCCGTCCGTCCGTCCGTCCGTCCGTCCGTCCGTCGTCCGTCCGTCCGTCCGTCCGTCCCGTCCGTCCGTCCGTCCGTCCGTCCGTCCGTCCGTCCGTCCGTCGTCGTCCGTCCGTCCGTCCGTCCGTCCGTCCGTCCGTCCGTCCGTCCGTCCGTCCGTTACGTCCGTCACGTCTCGTCCGTCCGTCCGTCCGTCCGTCGTCGTCCGTCCGTCCGTCCGTCCGTCCGTCCGTCCGTCCGTCGTCCCGTCCGTACGTCCGTCCGTCCGTCCGTCCGTCGCCGTCCGTCCGTCCGTCCCGTCCGTCCGTCCGTCCGTCCGTCGTCCTTCCGTCCCGTCCGTCCGTCCGTCCGTCCGTCCGTCCGTCCGTCCGTCGTCCGTCCGTCCGTCCGTCGTCCGTCCGTCCGTCCGTCCGTCCGTCGCGTCCGTCCGTCCGTCCGTCCGTCCTGTCCGTCCTGTCGTCTGTCCGTCTGTCCGTCTGTCCGTCTGTCCGTCTGTCCGTCTGTCCGTCTGTCCGTCTGTCCGTCTGTCCCGTCTGTCCGCTTCCTGTCCGTCTGTCCGTCGTCCGCCTGATCCGTCTGTCCGTCTGTCCGTCTGTCCGTCTGTCCCGTTCTGTCCGTCTGTCCGTCCCCCGGTCCCTGTCCGTCCTGTCCGTCTGTCCGTCTGTCCGTCTGTCCGTCTGTCCGTCTGTCCGTCTGTCCGTCTGTCCGTCTGTCGTCTGTCCGTCTGTCCGTCTGTCCGTCTGTCCGTCTGTCGTCTGTCCGTCTGTCCGTCTGTCCGTCTGTCCGTCTGGTCCGTCTGTCGTCTGTCCGTCTGTCCTGTCTGGTCCGTCCTGTCCGTCTGCATCCCGTCTGTCGTCTGTCCGTCTGTCCCGTCTTCCGGTCTGTCCGTCTGTCCGTCTGTCCGTCTGTCCCGTCTGTCCGTCTGTCCGTCTGTCGTTGTCGTCTGTCCGTCTGTCGTCCTGTCCAGTCTGTCCGTCTGTCCGTACTGTCCGTCTGTCCGTCCTGTCCGTCTGTCCGTCTGTCCGTCTGTCCGTCTGTCCGTCTGTCCCGTCTGTCCGCCTCCCCTGTCCGTCTGTCCGTCTGTCCGTCAGTCCGGTCTGTCCGTCTGTCCGTCGTGTCTTGTCTGTCTGTCCTGTCTGTCTGTCTGTCTGTCTGTCGTCTGTCTGTCTGTCGTCTGTCTGTACTGTCTGTCTGTCTGTCTGTCTGGTCTGTCTGTCTGTCTGTCTGTCTGTCTGTCTGTATGTCTGTTGTCTGTCTGTCTGTCCTGTCTGTCTGTCTGTCTGTCTGTCTGTCTGTCTGTCTGTCTGTCTGTCTGTCTGGTCTGTCTGTCTGTCTGTCTGTCTGTCTGTCTGTCTGTCTGTCTGTCTGTCTGTCTGTCTGTCTGTCTGTCTGTCTGTCCTGTCTGTCTGTCTGTCTGTCTGTCTGTCTGTCTGGTCTGTCTGTCTGTCTGGTCTGTCTGTCTGTCTGTTGTCTGTCTGTCTGTCTGTCTGTCTGTCTGTCTGGTCTGTCTGTCTGTCTGTCTGTCTGTCTGTCTGTCTGTCTGTCTGTCTGTCTGTCTGTCTGTCTGTCTGTCTGTCTGTCTGTCTGTCTGTCTGTCTGTCTGTCTGTCTGTCTGTCTGTCTGTCCTGTCCTGTCTGTCTGTCTGTCTGTCTGTCTGTCTGTCTGTCTGTCTGTCTGTCTGTCTGTCTGTCTGTCTGTATGTCCTGTCTGTCTTCTGTCTGTCTGTCTGTCTGTCTGTCTGGTCTGTCTGTCTGTCTGTCAGTCTGTCTGTCTGTCTGTCTGTCTGTCTGTCTGTCTGTCTGTCTGTCTGTCCTGTCTGTCTGTCTGTCTGTTGTCTGTCTGTCCTGTCTGTCTGTCTGTCTGTCTGTCTGTTGTCTGTCGGTTCGTCTGTCTGTCTGTCTGTCTGTCTGTGTCTGTCTGTCTGTCTGTCTGTCTGTCTGTCTGTCTGTCGTCTGTGTCTGTCTGTCTGTCTGTCTGTCTGTCTGTCTGTCTGTCCTGTCTGTCTGTCTGTCTGTCTGTCTGTCTGTCTGTCTGTCTGTCTGTCTGTATGTCTGTATGTCTGTATGTCTGTATGTCTGTATGTCTGTATGTCTGTATGTCTGTCTGTCTGGGTGTGTGTGTGGGGTGGGTGTGAGTGTGTGTGGGTTGTGTGGGTGTGTGTGGGTGTGTTGTGGGTGTGTGTGGGTGTGTGTGGGTGTGTGTGGGTGTGTGTGTGTGTGTGTGTGGGTGTGGGGGTGGTTGGGTGGGCGTGCGTGCGTGCGTGCGTGCGTGCGTACGTGCGTGCGTGCGTGCGTGCGTGTGTGTTGGGGGGGGGGGGGTGCGAGTGTGTGCGTGTGTGTGCGAGTGTTGTGGGTGTGGGCGTGGGCCGTGGGCGTGGGCCGTGCGGGCGTGGGCGTGGGCGTGGGCGTGGGAGTGGGCGTGGGCGTGGGCGTGGGCGTGGGCGTGGGCGTGGCGTGGGCGTGGGCGTGGGCGTGGGCGTGGGCGTGCGCGTGCGCGTGCGTGCGTGCTGGGTGCGTGCATGGATTTTGAGAAGATGAAGATGAAGCAACTCACCTCATCGGCTGAGGATCACGGTATTCGTTGACGTGATTCATAACGTCATCAATCATCACCGCTACTTTCTTGGTCTTCCATGAATGCATTGTTGAGTAAATCAAACTTCAATAATTGAGGAATCCCTCTTCGCTTACCTTCCACCCCGATAACAATATATAAATCAATTATCATAAACAATTCAAAGGCACGTATTGCAGGCGTCACAACGGAATGGCAAGATAGCTACAATACAGAAAACAGAAAACAGAAAATCATAGAAAGGCTGCTGAAATTTTGTATAGGCCACTTCTGCATTGCAAATGCAATTGTCAAAGAATATTCAACCTATCATGACGTCTTCAAAAGTGTCATGACGTCACCGAAGGTGTGACGTCACTTAAACCAATACTATTATTAGATGCCGACAGACCCTCTATGTGTATCTTACGGTGTGCATTATAAAACTGGCGGCGCACATAAAGCGGCACTGTTTACCTAATTCGATTCACCATAAAATCGGGAGGTGTGACGCGTTTGTGACGTAAATCTGAAAATGGACGTCATGTGTATAATATTTTATTTCATGAATATCTCCACAGTTCCCGGGTTTTATGACAAATTAATAGCAGAATAATTATCTGCGTACTCTGTTTGGTCATATTATAGCATTCGCTCGAATCTACCAAGGTCGACACTTCCCTTGAATCAGTGATCGCCACAGTGCTGATAATAACACTTGCTCAACAGGGTACTTATAGGGTGTGCGAAATGGTAAAATACAAACTAAAAATACATTTAAATATATTGTTTATTGTCCGTATGACACATTGCAATGCACCTGTTCATTGCGTGTAGGACAGCATACTGTCCTGTAAGACTGTCTGGGTGGGGAGAGGGAGGGGGTATCACGAATCATATCACGTGTCCTCCGATGCACCGCCAGTGACTAAGTGGTAGGTGGGGTTTGTTTAGCACGTGACGTGTTCTATCCGCCTAAACGTCGATTGGTCTGGGCGCCGCATCACCGTAGGATACGGCGCCCTTAGACCCTAAAATAGGGGCGCCCTTAGACCCTAAAACACCACACAAAGTGGCAGCTGCGTTATCATACCGAGAAGTGACAGTAGTCACTGGCACTCGGAGGTGACAGTAGTCACTGGCACTCGGAGGGAGTCTCGGAGGTGACAGTATACATCCTGGGTATGACACAATGTCCTGGGCAAGTCACCGCTGGAACAAATTCGGTTATTGCTCAATCAAACATTTCACCCGAGCAAATACTGCAGCAGGAAACCAAAACCAAGCGGTGTCGCGCGATGACAACTGGGTTGCATTTCCTCCCAATCTCGTAGGTGTAGTTCTGTCGCACGGGAGCCGTCCGCCAGTCCCGTCTGTCCCAGTCCCAGGGGGGGGGGGGACACCAAAGGAGATAAAGGCTCGCCACGCCCGCGGACAGGATGTCACGAAAGCCTCGACAGACTATCATGAATGACAGAATCACATGGCATTGGCCGAAGGCTGTTATCACACCCCGTGACTAGGCACATTTCCTCACACCACACCATGTCCCGCGCAAAACACCAAGTCACTTAAAAAGCACGCCGCGTCACGACACATCACGCCACATCACACCAAATCCAGTCAGTGTGACGTTCACTCTGATCACAGCGCAGCCCGCTCGGGCCTACAACGAGGCTACAGCGGGGCTCCGAGGCTCGACGAGGTCACCGACGACGCATCGCCACCCAGTTGGTCGCCCCGGACAGCTGGATCTCCAGCAGCGGCGCGCGACGGTCACCGCGGGAGAGGTGCGTCTGCTGATCCGGCACCAGCACGGTGCCGCCGGCCAGGTAGGCGCCCCAGAAGCCGTACGTGCCCACCGTGACTATAGAGTGGTTACAGGCCGACAACAGCGCCATGTCTCGGCCGGGGTCGCCGGCGTCGCGGTTGCCGGCGATCACGATGTCGTCGTTCTGCTTCGCCTTCAGCTGCTTGGCAACGTACTTGAGATCGTCGGAGCAGACGATGAAGAGCGCGTCGGCGAAGCGCTCGCGGTAGTATGACATCGTCTTGTTGAAGTAGATGTCGTCCGGCAAAGAGCCGTTGTAGGTCTTCTGGATGTACGCCTGGTAGTCGGTGCGGCGCACGTGGAAGCCGATGTAGGTGACGGAGCTGCGGTTTCCGCGAGCGTGCCACAGGAACTCCTGCGCCTGCTTCTGCAGCGCGTCAGAGAACCTGAACTCCTTCCGCATGTCGTCGTAGAACGGATGGAACACGTCGATGCCGTTGCGATCAGGATAGTTGGTGATGCGGAAGAAACGAGGCTCGGCACCCTCACCCGGTTGACACTCCAGTTTGGCCTTGGCCTGCTGGTAGGTGATATCCTCCCACTTGGCGTCGGCAGGTGCATGTGTGGTGGACTGGAGCGAGATGTCCGGGAAGTATTTGTGCAGCGTGGACCACATGCCACTCTCCGCGTACCCTGTAGCGCCGTACATGCGGCCGAAGCTGTAGATGATGGCGTAGAGGCCCATCAGGTTGCCCAGCCGGCCGATCGGGTGGTACCTGACGGCCTTGTTGCAGCCGATCGGGTCCAGCTCCATGGGCAGCGCGCCTCCGACCTGCTCACACACCCAGCGCATCACGTGGCGCACGTCCGGCGCCAGGCCGCCGCCGCTGGCCCGCAGCTGGTCACACGCGTGCAGCAGCGAATCGGCCGGCGGGGAGCCGGTTACGTCTTGAGCCGGCCCCGGCACCGACGCCGTCGGCCCCCGCCCCGTGACGCTCGCCTCAGTCGGCCCCCGCCCCGTGACCCCCGCCTCAGTGGGCCCAGCGTTCCACTGGCCAGCGGCGGGCCGCGGTGACCCCACGGGCCCCAGCTGTGGCTGCGCCACCAGCAGCACCAGCAACAGCACCACTATGGCTGCCGCGGCCAGCTGCAGCCGCCGACTACGGCTGCTACACACTGCTAACATGGCGACACTCACAGCGACCGCGTACGACTGATCGGCGCAATCCGAACCCCCGGCTGTGTGGCCTTGCGCTTCGAGCGGCCGGTCTGCGCCTGCGCGCGCGGCTGCCATTACTACTAGAGCTGCCACTTTACCACCCCAGGTAAACACGAGCGGAAGGGAAGTGGGCATGACAGATCGACCAAGCCATAACACTCTACATCTCATATTTCGATAAAACTACGTGGCGGAAGTCTTCCGGGCCGTAGATTCCCGCTGTGAAATTGCCAGCTCCGTCCGACGGACGGAGTTTCGAGTTATAGCATCAGGCATCTTTTTGATGTCGCGCGCAGCTCTAATTTTCAGCGGGCAATATCTCCCATCTCAATCATGCGAGTCATACAAACACACACACACACACACACACACACACACACACACACACACACACACACACACACACACACACACACACACACACACACACACACACACACACACACACACACACACGGACACACGGACACACGGACACACGGACACACGGACACACGGACACACGGACACACAGACACACAGACACACAGACACACAGACGCACAGACGCACAGACGCACAGACGCACAGACGCACAGACGCACAGACGCACAGACGCACAGACGCACAGACGCACAGACGCACAGACGCACAGACGCACAGACGCACAGACGCACAGACGCACAGACGCACAGACGCACAGACGCACAGACGCACAGACGCACAGACGCACAGACGCACAGACGCACAGACGCACAGACGCACAGACGCACAGACGCACAGACGCACAGACGCACAGACGCACAGACGCACAGACGCACAGACGCACAGACGCACAGACGCACAGACGCACAGACGCACAGACGCACAGACGCACATACGCACAGACGCACAGACGCACAGACGCACAGACGCACAGACGCACAGACGCACAGACCCCCAGACACCCAGACACCCAGACACCCAGACACCCAGACACCCAGACACCCAGACACCCAGACACCCAGGCACCCAGGCACTCAGACACCCAGACACCCAGACACCCAGACACCCAGACACCCAGACACCCAGACACCCAGACACCCAGACACCCAGACACACAGACACACAGACACACAGACACACAGACACACAGACACACAGACACACAGACGCACACACAGGCACAGGCACAGGCACAGGCACAGGCACAGGCACAGGCACAGGCACAGGCACAGGCACAGGCACATACACATACACAGACACAGGCACAGGCACAGGCACAGGCACAGACACAGACACAGACACAGACACAGACACAGACACAGACACAGACACAGACACAGACACAGACACAGACACAGACACAGACACAGACACAGACACAGACACAGACACAGACACAGACACAGACACAGACACAGACACAGACACAGACACAGACACAGACACAGACACAGACACAGACACAGACACAGACACAGACACAGACACAGACACAGACACAGACACAGACACAGACACAGACACAGACACAGACACAGACACAGACACAGACACAGACACAGACACAGACACAGACACAGACACAGACACAGACACAGACACAGACACAGACACAGACACAGACACAGACACAGACACAGACACAGACACAGACACAGACACAGACACAGACACAGACACAGACACAGACACAGACACAGACACAGACACAGACACAGACACAGACACAGACACAGACACAGACACAGACACAGACACAGACACAGACACAGACACAGACACAGACACAGACACAGACACAGACACAGACACAGACACAGACACAGACACAGACACAGACACAGACACAGACACAGACACAGACACAGACACAGACACAGACACAGACACAGACACAGACACAGACACAGACACAGACACAGACACAGACACAGACACAGACACAGACACAGACACAGACACAGACACAGACACAGACACAGACACAGACACAGACACAGACACAGACACAGACACAGACACAGACACAGACACAGACACAGACACAGACACAGACACAGACACAGACACAGACACAGACACAGACACAGACACAGACACAGACACAGACACAGACACAGACACAGACACAGACACAGACACAGACACAGACACAGACACAGACACAGACACAGACACAGACACAGACACAGACACAGACACAGACACAGACACAGACACAGACACAGACACAGACACACACACACACACACACACACACACACACACACACACACACACACACACACACACACACACACACACACACACACACACACACATACACACACACACACACACACACACACACACACACACACACACACACACACACACACACACACACACACACACACACACACACACACACACACACACACACACACACACACACACACACACACACACACACACACACACACACACACACACACACACACACACACACACACACACACACACACACACACACACACACACACACACACACACACACACACACACACACACACACACACACACACACACACACACACACACACACACACACACACACACACACACACACACACACACACACACACACACACACACACACACACACACACACACACACACACACACACACACACACACACACACACACACACACACACACGAAAGCTAACATTTCCTCAACATCAGCATCTGTGCGGCCCGTCTGGCCAAGCCGGAACGGTGCCCGTAACATTGGCAAAACCGTCCCGGCTCCGGGGAGGTCTGAGGGTTACCGCCCCGGCCGGGGAGAGCTGTGAGGTACCTCCCCGGCGGTCCAGACAGGCCGCAGCATCCGCCCGCACTGCCTCACACTTGATGCACACGACATCGCGTGGCAGTGCCCCATCGGCCGGCCGGGCGCGCGACCCGTCAGTCCGTTAGATTGGCGCGCTGCGCGCCCGGCCGACCGACCGGCCCTTGCAAGGGCCGGCCTCAGGTTGGCCCGGTTGGGTAAGGGCGGGGGCGCACAAATATGCGTACATATATGTCATTTGCATAATGACGTAGTGTCTTATTCATCTCCCAATCGGCACAACATTCCCCATTTCTTTTCAAAACGCCCAAGTTCACCACTCATAACCGCCGCATACTTCTCAGTTTCTTTATCGTTATACAACTTGTTGATGAAAGGTTGAATACTTTCGATACTGTCAGAATGCTGTATGTGTGCTTTACCCGCAATAATAGCGTGATTCACAATCCCGTTATTTGTTTTACCAGCTATTACCTGAGTCTGGTTGAATTTCTCAGTTATACCATATTCTAAAAAAAAAAAATCTGCCAGAATGCTTTCACCTTACGGCAATGATAAAATTTGTGTTCCACTGTTTCTAAAGCATGACCACAGCGCTCACATAGTGGCTCTCTTTTGATACCTATTCTATACAATAAGTAGTTTGTGGCACAAACTCTTGAAATAATCTTATAATGCAGTGCTGCATAATATGTTGATATAGTAGAATTTCGCACGGAACAATAGCACTCTGGCCACGCTATATTTATCAGTTTTTGATCCCAATACCTTTCCCATGCGTTGTCCGTCCTTGGGATACCTTGCAATAGCAGCTCATAAAGGTGTCTCGTGCTCTTCTTTTTAGATAAAGCAAAGCTAATGATCGGATGTATCACTGGGTTTGGAAGTGCTCCGTTTCCCAAATAATTCTTAACGTTAGATTTAAGCGAGAATATCAATGTGGAATAGTCCATCTCTATGCCTCCCACCTTATATCTTTTTTTAGCTCGTTAAAGTTCATTAGAGTTCCATCTTCCCTGAGAATATCATTAACTCTTACGATACTTCTGTCTTGCCATAGCTTCAATCGGCTAGTACAAAATCTAGTCGTTGCATCTGAAAACCACAGACCTATCTTAAGAAGTCCTCACCTATGATCGGACAATTTTCGGCCACAGCTGACCATGCAATAAATACCTCCCTCCAATAGGGGTTTGTGAGCGTTTCAGAAAATACACGAAGCGATGTGCTATTGCGCTCCTACTCCCAGATACGACAGGCATCAGCAGTTGTGTCTTTAAAGGGATTATACGGGTTTTTCCCAGAATAATTGAGTTACATAGTAAAACGTACTTATAAAGGTGGTAGAAGTCCCACGGTACCCACATTTTTCTGGAAATGACCTCTTCTGCACGTAAGGACATTCCAAAGTGCGCGGTGATGCCACCGCGTATTTTCTGCAGGACCGGCTGAGGCAGAGCCAGTCATCTCTTTTATGCTAATAAAAACACCTCACGTATGGCATATTTCCGGTAAAATAAGCAATATTTGAAAGACAATAAACTTGTTTTGTTCCAACGACAGCAGCAGTTACCTAGTTTTCCCATAAAATTCTGTATTTTTCATGAATTTTCATGCCAAAAAATTAATACGCCACCACCAAATTATCAACGCTTAAGGCCAGAGAAAAGAAAACCACAAAAACACAAAACCTCAACGAACAGTGTGTAGTAATACAAAGTCCCGTTAGTTTTGAATTGCATAATAATTTTTTGATCCAGTGTAGGACTTGCAGATAATTCAAAACTCTAAAATTGATCTAAAGATAAAAGTGGTGGAGAGTAGTGCCGATCAAGTACTCGTTATCTGATACTAGTCTCGAAAAACGCCCAAGTTTTAATGCTGATAATTTCTGAAATAATGGACTAAATGAGCATTGAGGTCCCTGTTATGTGTCGCAAACGTGTGTAAAGCTCATACAACTGCAAAAGAGTGAATTTACTTTCAGGACGGAAACCCATATAATCCCTTTAAACAAATATGTCCATGGGTGGCTAGAAATCAGCTGACGTTTAACCCATGACGCTTTCAAAGCAGCAATGTATATATCCAAATCTACCATCCGCAAGCCACCGTCTTCGTAATTATTCACAATGACCTTTCTTTTTATTCTCTCCCTTTTGCTACCCCATAGGAACAAAACAAGAAGTTTGTTGAATTGTTTCAATACACTATCAGCCGGTTTCGGAATGGTTGTGAGCATGTGAGTGAATTGAGGCAAAATTAATGACTTGATTATCGTGATTTTCCCAACCAACGTTAAGTTCCTTCCTTTCCATGCTGACATTATGTTATTGGTCTTTGGCAGCATCTGAACGTAATTTTCAGCTTGCATATTATTAATATCATTTGCAAATACCACTCCAAGTATTTGAAGTGATTGCACACACTCGAAAGGTAAATTACAAGCAGCTAGATCGTCCTCTCCAATATTTGACGGCAGCCTTCCTATCCACATCGCTTTACATTTTCCTACGTTAGGATGAAGACCCGAGAACTTCGCATACGTGCCTAAGTCATGAAATAGCTTCCTGACACTGTTGATGTCACCTTCAATAATGCAAACGGTAACTCTGCGTACGACGAAAACTTATACTCTGTTTCATTCACTGATATGCCTTTTATATCGCCGTCAGTTTTTACTTTACTCAATAGATGATCAAGAGCTAATATAAACAAATAAAAACTAACTGGGTCTCCTTGCCTATACGATCTCTCGATAAATATCTCCCTTGACATGTGCCCATTGTATGTAACTCTTGCAAAGGAGCGTCTATGCAGCAGTTTAAACCATTTTATCACTTCAAATGGAAAGCCTCGTGCATGTAAGCTCGCTTCAACAAATTTCCAGCTCATCGAATCAAAGGCTGACTCAAAATCTATCGCTAGAATAAGTCCACCTTTTTATTCAGGTGTTGTATCATATCGTACACCAGTCTTGTATTGTCACCAATAAATGTCCCGCAGAGAAAAGCTGTTTGTTCGGGTTCGATCATGTCTACCAGCACCTCTCTTATTCGGTTCGCTAGTGCTCTAGCCATAATTTTGTACGCTACATTCAACAATGCTATGTGTCTGTATCCCTTGATTTGATCTCCAGGCCTACCTTTTTGGGCACTAGACAAATTAGACCCTCCCTTAGCGTTAAAGGTAAGACGCCTTCTGACATGCATTCGTTGAACATCCGAATAAAGAAATATTTTAGTCTTTGCCAAAAAAAAACTTGTAAAATTCAGCTGGAAAACCATCAGAACCCGGTGATTTCTTGTTATTCATTTTAAGAAGGGACGCGCTAAATTCATGAATATCAACTGGACTGGAAAGCCTCTCTATCTGTGTTCTAGAAGGCTTTTTAAAATTGTTTTCCCTTAAATATGCGATCGATTGCTCTAAGCTTGGTTCGGAGCCTTGCTTGAAAAGACGAGTAAAATGCTCGCAAAATCCATCAAAAATGTATTTTTGGCTTGTTACCGTCTTCTGACCTATCTTTAATGATGAAATAGTTTCCGAAATAACATTTCTCTTTTAAAGTTTACAGAAATACGTAGGATTTTCACCCTGCTCATGCCATCGAACCCTAGATCGAATAATGACACCTTCCAGTTTCTTTTTTTCTCATCTCCTCATACTCTTTCTTTGTTTCATTTAAGCTATTAACTGACTGCAGATCGTCCAACTGACTTGATTCATTCTCGAGTCTGCTTATTTCCTTCCAAAGATCTTCCTCTCTACGTTTAAGCTGCCTTGCTTTCCGAATGCTGTACGTTATAGTCTCCGTCCTAAGCCTTAGAATAACTGTCTCCCACAAAAGACTATCACTTCTCGTAAAGTTCATTTCCTGCACGCTCTCAGGTGTACTCCTAAAACGCTCGTTGTACAGCGGTACTACGTATTCTTCTACTATTGTAGTAAATGTTTGATTTATCCTTTAGATATATCGGGGATCTCTTAAGAGCGAAACATTAAACTTATACCACCCCTTGCCTCTATTTGGGCTAAGAGTACTTAGTTCTAAAGTAATAAGGGAATGATCAGTTCTGTAACTTGGGCATATATTCGTGATCACTGACGTTAAGCATCGTGAGACCAGAAAATAGTCCAGACGAGCCTGTTTCACAGTCGGTTCATGTCGCCTCCATGTGAACCGCCTAATGTCTTTATTCCTTTCCCTAAATTCATCGACTAGTTCAAGACGGGCCATGCCGTTTTTTAGTTCACGCTTAGCCTATGGGTTGTTCTCCCTTACGTAATTGCATGTGTCTATTTGTTGCTCTAGCGCAATATTTAAGTCCCCAACGAAAACAATAGGCAGCATATTTTCGGACTTAGCTTCAACAATATTGGCGATATGCGTAAAAAAGCCAGGATTATCTCAATTAGGTCCATATATACATGCTAATATAAACTCTAAATCATCTATTGATACCTTGGACACGATAAATTTTCCATCAGTGTCGAGCTCTACTTCTGTCATGGTAACAGCCCGGTTTTACCCGGACAGAACCGCTACCCCACGTGAATTATTAGTACCTGCCGCAATTATAGGATGCTGACCCCAGGCGTTTCCAAAAGAGTTCTGTTTCCCTTCGGCAACATGTACGTCTTGAAGGTAAATTATATCAGCGTTAAATTTCCGAAGATGCATGAATACGTCCTTACGCTTTTTAAAATCTGCCAGGCCTCGACAGTTGATTGAAATGATCTTTAGCTGGGTCATGTTTAATCACTGCGATGGTAAGATCAGCGATCATTGCAAGATACCAATCCATCTTCTCAAACAACAGAAGATACCTAGCAACACACCTTCTCGGTAGTATGACAGCTATAACTGAACACAAATTATCAGCTTGCCAAACACTTGTCAATGACAAACACTTCTCCATTACGAGACGGTATCTGAAGTCGGGGGGGGGGGATCGAGTGTCAGCAGAATCGGATTTTATCTAGTGTAGCTGGTTTGCTGCACGATAATATAGCTCAACGAAGCCACCCTATGCAAAATTTCTTTGCAGTTTTGTGGTTTCCTCGCCTTGGCTTTGGGGAACATTTTCCTACCTCAATTTTTTTTCGTTTTTTTTTTAGTTTCCTCGCAAACCTTAAAGCAAGTGATGCTTTAAATTAAATGTTCATTCTGAGATGTTAAACTATTTTCAATTTTGCACATATTTCGTTTTTCATTAGTCATCATTTGTACTACCTCCCCCTCCTCCGGTCGCAGACTCAATTACAACCCCAACGAAAAACAAAAGGTTCCGCCTCTGCCATATATTAATATGATATAAATACTTGTAGACAATTCCTAAATTTTTGGAATTTCAACACGTGATATTAGGTAAAATCACGTGATTTTACAATGTGGCCATTTAAAATTCGGCATATTTTCCATGCCAGAATTGACTTCGATGTATAAGTCTTCGATGGTAAAAAATGGAGATATATTTTTTACTCTAAATATTGTATTCCCGTTTTTGGTAATAACTTTGCACGTAATTGAGCTAGATAGCTAAATTCAACGGCACTATGCTTATCTCGTCGACCTGATTTGTATGATATATATCATGTGCCTTGTAGTCGCTCTGTGACCTCAAGGTCACACACTGGCGGAGCCAGCCTCCCAATATGGTGGGGGGGGGGGGGGGGAATTTCACGGGGGTCTTCCGGGTCCTGAGCCCCAGGGGTCTCCATGTGGCCTAAACGGTACCCCATTTCTCCCTTTTGCGGCCTTGGGTTCAGGGTTGATCACATTGTTTTGGTATTCGAATCCACAGACCACAATAGACCTTTTCAAATAAAAAGAATAATGCAAATTTATTTGGACGATCGTATGAACAAAAAGTGACTTCTCCTGGCCATGCTAACTGCATGCATAAGTAACGCTCACTACAACACCCTTCCCGCCTTGTGATGCGGAATACGACCTCGCAGCAAATCTTGATTATGTGTACTATCGTACTATCAAACGTGTTTTTATTTTTTCGCTATGCTATTCCTACGTGTAAGGACGTGCCAATTAACCCACGTTACTTATGCATGCGGAGTGGTTTGGTGCATGGCTGCGGGGTCGCATACAGTCGCTGCGGGGCGGAACTGGCGTTTTTTATGTCACTCATGGAGTGGTCCAGGGTTCGATCCTCGGACCAGTCCTCTTCCTGGTCTTTACAAACGACCTGACGCAGCACATACCGCGCGGGAAGATGATCCTGTACGCGGACGACGCCCAGTTTATTGACGCTGACCTACCCCTGAACATTTCAGAGCTCAAAATACGCATAGAGCAAAATCTGTCGATAGCAAATAACTGGTTCACTCAAAACAGACTCAAAATCAACCCTCTCAAAACCGAAATGGTTATCATTAAGTCGCGGCGGATCATCACCGACCCGCATTTCTCAGTCGCTTTCGGCAACAGTCATATAAAACCGTCACAAAGTGTAAAGATTCTGGGCGTCACCGTCGATTCGTGCCTCTCGTGGGAGCCGCAGATATCGGCCATCGTGCGCCGCTGTTACGGTATTCTCGTTGGACTCGCCAGGATGAGATACCGTCTCCCCACCGAAACTAAACGGCTGCTGATCGAAGCACTTGTGTTCCCCCATGTGCGCGACTGCCTGTCCGTCTGGGGAAGCTGCACCGCGACACAGAAACACCGCGTGCAGAAGGCTTTGAACTTTGGCGCCCGTATCGTCAGTAATATTGGGTGCCGTGACCGAGTGACACCCGTGCTGCGTGAGCTGGGATGGCTCAAAATTGACGACCTGATATGCGAACGCGATGTCATGTTCATACGAGACATCCTAACAGCCACTCGTGCACCGGAGATTCTGCGAGAGCGCGTAGTTCTCCGCTCCGAAGTTTCCGCTCGTGCCACTCGGGCAACTACCGATGAGCTGCTGCAGCTGCCGCGTGTCCGAACCGAGTTTGCCCGTCGTTCTTTTGTATTTCGCGCATCCAGTGCATGGAACAGGCTACCCGCGAAGGTGCGTGCGTCAGCCGCCGAGAGCAGCGGTACCTTTAAACCTGCCCTGACCTATCACCTGTCAAGCAGGTAAATGTTAACCTGTGTCGAAATGTGTCGTATGTCGTGTCGTACGCCTAGTTTTAAACATTTGTGTATTATATGTTCATCGACGTGGTTGCTAGAAAACCCACATTGTGGAAGTACCTAAATACATACATAAATACATACATACATACATACATACTTACTGGGGGGGGGGGGGACAATTCCCCCCCCCCCCTCCCTCCCGTTATTTTGCAATATCTCCTACACTAACACCATCATCGTCACCAAACTATCAGCACCCTCTCTCACATCAATTTGACATATATTGGCCGAAGGCAAAAGATGAGGTTATAATAGGTCAAACGGGAATGTCGTCAGAGTGACGTCATGTTCAACGTTTTTTTGTTTAAAAATAAGGGTTTGCAGAAAACGCTGTGAAAAGTACCATTTGTACGATACATTAAATTGTCATGTATCAAATGACTGAGAATAGATTAGGTTATCAAACTGCTATCTCAGATGTTCGCTTTTATTCAAAATTTTGAAAATCCAAATACATTTGTTTTTTAACAAATTTAAAAAACAGAATTATCCAAAAACCGGAGTATATGTGATCGAGACGTAGCCGATGAATATGTGTACCATATTTGATGTCGATATCTTCAAAAATTACTGACTTATGACCTTTCAATGACAAAAATAGACCACCTCTCACAGCATTACCATGCATAAACAAATGAATTTCCGTTTTTCCTTTATACTTCTATTTCTATGGAACAAACGATGTTCTAATGTCATTTTTCGCGTTCTAGACGAGAAAAAACATAAACTTGTGTTACAAAGCCTAATGACCGTAATCTTCAATTTGACCTCGTGACCTCGGATGACCTTGACCTGATCCTAGGTCATAAACAGCTTAGAATGGTACTTAGAAGTGTCAGACACACGAAGCATACCGATTTATTGACTGCTTATGCGTTTAATATCGCAATTTTGTGCGACAATTCCATCCATCGAGACCTCTATGACACGGTCAAACATTTTGTATTTGATGTGACCTGTGACGTCATCGGTGACCCTGAGGTCAAGAATATTGTGCCCCCTCGATATATTGTCCAGGGCTATCGAATCCCGTTTGAATTTTTAAAATCGGTCAAGTAGTTCCGGAGATCAGATGGGGGACACAAAATACCCCCTCCCCCAGTAAGTCGCGTTATGGAAAGTACCCCAGTAACTCGCGGTTTAAGTGCAAAAATGCAATTGATGGATCCAAATATCTCAAATTTTTTCATTTTACATGCTATTTTATATGAAAATAAGTTACTCGCTAATAACTTTTGACTGAATAAAGCTAGAAGGGCACGGTAAACGTCATTGTGTTGTTATCATCAAGACGTGTTGAATTATGTGGCCGGGGTGGCGCATGACATCTTTCTGATATTTGATGAACTTGACCTTGGTCAAGGTCACGGCGTAAGGTCACCTTTCCAAATTTGACCTACATGGCGATGTTATATGTCTTTGAACTTGTTTTGAAGATGGAAATTCATTGGTATTAAAATAATTGCGTGATTGTTGATGATTATAAAGCAAACTGAGACATTTTCGGGCATTCTTTAAGGCCACAATTGGAAACCTAACCTTGATCCTTGACATTGACCTTAGGTGAAGGTCACCAAATGTTAGAAAGAGGTCATACTGCATATCATCAACGCGTCTTGACGAAAATAACAAGATGGTGTCCATTTTACCTTTTTATCTTTATTCAGTCAAAAGTTATTAGCGAACAACATATTTTGTATATAAAACGATAACGAAACGATAAAACGAAACGATATTAAACGAATAAGCAGTAGATAAATCGGTATCATTCGTGTGTCTGACACTTCTTAGTACAATCCTAAGCTATTTATGACCCTCGGTCAGGTCAAGGTCATCAGAGGTCACGAGGTCAAACTGCAGATTACGGTCATTAGGCGTTGTAACACATGTTTATGGGGTTGTGTTTCGTCTAGAACGCGACAAATGACCTTAGAACATTGTTTGTTCCATATAAATAGAAGAAATAAGCATAAACGGAAATGCATTTTTTTATGCTTAGTAATGCTGTGAGAGGTGGTCGATTTGTGTCGTTTAAAGGGAATAGTTCACCTTTAACATGGGGTTTTGGACTGATATAGCAGATTTGTAGAGCAGATCTAAAAATGGTTTGTGGTGAAAGAATTACCTCTCTACGTTAAGTAATTTCGACACAGGCCTAGTGGGCCCGATTTCATTCCCGCTGTTCCGGGCCACGATCGGGGAATGAACGCTCGCCGCCGCGCCGCCGGAGGCAGGTACACTCTCTGGCACGTAGTCTCTGGTCACGACGCCTCGTTAATATCCGCTCAGTCGCCCGGGCGGCGCGGCGGCTCCTTGTCAGAGACTGTACTTGGCGTCAGGCGGAGCGGGGCGGAGCCAGAACGCCAGCTGCTATCGTACGATTTCTCGTGAAATAGAAAGAGAAACTTACTTCTTTCTCCACATATATCTATCAGTTGTCCAAACCAAAGTCATATTCATAGTTTTGAGCTCAGGATGCACCTAATGGTTGAACTTCAAGACAACTTTCAAGGTGACCTATTCCCTTTAAGGGTCATAAGTCAGTCATTTTTTTTTTTAAAGACAACGACTTCAAATTTGGTACACATATTCACCGAACACGTCTCAATAACAAGTAATCCGGTTTTGGGATAATTCTGATTTTTTTTTAAATTGTGTAAACAAAAATATATTTGGATTTCTCAGAATTTTGAACTTAAAAAAAATCTGCGATTGAATTTTTATAGACCGGTCTATTGGCAGTAATTTGATTTAAGATAATTGAATTTAGCTCAAACATTGTATCTTTGACAGCGTTTTCCGGAAACCATTATTTTGCAACCAAAACCGAAGAACATGACGTCACTCTGACGTTATTTCCGGGTGACCTATCATAACCTCAACTCTTTCCTTTGGCCAACATGTGTATAATTGATGTGAGAGAAGGTACTGTAATATTAGTGACGATACTGGCATTGGTTTAGGAGTTATTGCAAAATAACGGGAGGGGGTAAAAAATAGCCCCCCTCAGTAAGTCGCGGGTTAATGGTGTCGCCAAACTTTGGTTATCACCAACACACCTTTGCATAAACACGAGAAGGCCAAAGAGCACAAGGAGTTTCAGAAAGTAGAATGATGTGGCCTAGCGCCTTATCCAGCACCATCATACACCTTCATGATAGTGGATGTGACTTGGACTGACAGGTGGGTGCACACTCAGTTAGTTGGCAAATACCATGAGCACCTGCACCAATGAATGAGACATTTCTTATTACATTGGGAAAAAGCGTATCAAAATTTAAATTGTCAGAAAAACATGCAATTGCATGCAATTGCATGCAAGCGAAATACAAATTTAATGCAATGCAAACCAGAAATAAAAGATCCAATGACCAATACTCAAACATTGTGGCCAAGAAACTATTATAAGATAACCATAGGCAATAGGTATGCCTATCCTAAGATATTGAGGAAGCGAAAATAAAGATTTAAAGGATACCTATATACCCTTTTCATCTACCAGCCGTCAGAAAAAAAGTTTTAGTGCGCCGATTTTGTATATGATGAGTCGATTCCACAAAAAACCTCAAGAGCTGCACATTTCACTTAGTAATAGACATTATAGACAAATCTAAGACAATATGCTTAACGAAAAATCCAGCAATGGCGAATGCCAACATTTGTATTATAGTTTTAAGTGTTCTTTTCATTATTAAAATCCTAGTTTTCAAGACAAAACTATTTATCAAAATGCATTCACAAGTCTTCTTTTAGTTGAGACAAATTCTGCGTGAATGTTTCGTAAATTGTTTCTACTGGCCGCATGCATAGATATACATACAGACATCTATGACGTCATGCAACACAGCTCGCCCGTGTATGAGGATCCTGGAGAGTCTTCCTCAGGTTTGTATCATTTTGACTTTTCATTCCGAGTCTGAATCGCAGGGCTGGCTTTTGTTAATAGTTCGGTTGGTTGATGTTAGTATATGTTTGGTTATATTAGGACATGATTGTGTTAGGACTCAGGCTAGTTTTGGTTTTGGTAGTTTTTGAATTTAGGGAGTGTAAACATCGACAGTGTGCGGAAATAGATTAATTTATATGTTGATTGTAGTGTTTTGGAGTATATTTAAATATTTCGAACTACCTATGTCCATGAAAGGTCATTTTGGTGTATTTTAACAGACAATTAGCAGCTTTTTGGAGTTAGCGCGCTGAGTCACTTGATCTCCCAGGTTAACGCGCTGGTGACGTTCTACCGGGACTCACCGAAGTGTCTTAACGGATTTAATTTTGTCCCACCAACTTATTTCGAAAACTCCACCCATGGTAATACTAGGTGCTGAGCTATTCAACCGAAACTATAATAAATATTGACTAGAATATTCATATGAATTTGGGGGGGGCCTTACAACTGCCGCTATCTTTCCATCTTATCGCCTTTCTTTCGAAATGTTGTGTAAACATTTCAAGCCAGTAAACTAAATGAGAGATCAGAGAAGAACGACGTGGTAGCTTCGTAACTTCGCAGTTCTCCGTTATATTAGTTGAAACGTGCACCTTAAGTAAATGTACGCACAATATAACGCTGATCAACAATTTTGAACACTGTATGATCCGAATTGCGATTATTCTTTAGGCA
>JAXIVJ010015571.1:0-31232 GCA_036785665.1 Chirona hameri
AAGGGGGAAAATATACGTATGACCGGCACGACCTTGGCCATGGTTTTCAGAGGCTGATTTCTTTGCAGCTATTCGGTCGAAGTGACTGAAAAATTGCGCACAAAAACGTTCATGTCGTAGAACTATCCGCCGGTGTTTCCTTTCAGCAAGCACAGTGTGCCTAAACAACAAATAGGGCACATTAACGCCTGTAATATGCCCGTTTTCCTGCTACCGAAATTTCATTTAAATTCCTGTAAACTTCCCTCAAGAAAAGCAAAAATATGGTCCTGATCCCTTCAATTCTTCCATTGCACTGATACTTTTTTCCTAATGCTTTTTATGATATTGAGACCTGCAATATGTCCGAACAAAGTGTGGATTTATGTCTCCAAACCTGGGGGCACAATCCCTCCCAGTCTGATGACCGGGGGAGACGGTGCCCCCCACGGCGACGCCCTTGGTCACAACTGAACGTTTTTTGGCGGCGGTTGCGACGCTTCCGACCTGGATGTGTGTAAGGCCAAAAACAACGGTGGCGGACATGTAGGTTAAGAAAGTATGATTGCTATGAGTTATTAGTATCGCTTTGTCCTGTGTATACCAATATGCTGTTACTGACCAATATGCGATAATTATTGAATTATGTGTTTTTATTTGTATGAAGTTTCAACCATGTACCCACTTGATAAAAAATAAGTTTAACGAAGAAATTGATTTAGCAAATTAAGAACAAACAATAAAACAGAGCAAATATTTCACCTCAGCGCATTAACACTGGTTAATAACAGTAACAGAGTTGCATCCGCTAATGTTTAGCACTTCTTGCATCTCAGCACTCAGCAACGGGGTGTACCGTGGACGCCCCTGTTTCTTTGCCTCCATGGAGAAAGAACATCTGCTTCATTGAGTGCTAATTTCCTACTTTCTTGGAAGAGTTAGTCTCCGGCTTGCCAATATCCTCACAATGTTCCTTTAGTTGGACCAGCCAAACCTGCATCTTTCTTTTTAGTATGTATGTCATGTTCTCTTGATGAGTCTATTTCACTTCAATTTCTAACTCGATCTTTTACATGAATATTTACCAAAATAATCGCTCTTTTCAAACTGTACTTTCAAAACAATTATTGACCTTTCACCATAACTCGAAATTCGTAAAATACTTAGGTACATCCAGGGGTGTCATCGCTATCTCCGCAACGTGTCCAAAAACTCTTTCTACGTCACTCCAGTAGTCAATTCTGGCGCATGTCGTCTGCGTTCGGTTAAAACTGTTTTTCGTAAATAACGTTTTAACAAATAAAGATACAGGAATTATTTTGATGGCACCGTATTTGCCTCGTCAGGACGCGTCAATTCATACCAATTTCACGTGGTTTAGGTCAAATCAAAAGTTAATCGAAGGGGCGGGGCTTAGAGCCTCCGCTGGTGACCACCGAACCGCAGGGGGACCGTGAACAAGGCCCTGACCTTTGCTGACCTCTAGTGACCTCAATATTGACCTGACCTTAAAATAATCAGATAATTTCGATTCGTCTTGTTTTGAGTTTTCCAACGCGGTCTTTTGCCTTTACGTACCATTTTTACTTTTTGAGCTAGAGGGTATTTATTTATCCCAAAATAGCATTAACTGCAATGGCTGAGGAGGCTGATGGACCCGAACTACGTCACGCTCTGACGTCACGATTCTGTAGAATCGCCGGATGACTCTACCTCTTATATATGACCTTGGGAACAGCACTCGCTGGAAATCGCTGGAAATGAATATCTTTGGCCTCGTCGTTTTAAGAACTCGTGCTGCAAGCTCGTGCGGTTACTTCTTTAAACGACTCAGGCTCTGAACTATTACGTTTATGACTTGACATTTTTAGACCCTAAAGGTATGATAAAATACGACTCTAAAAAATTGTCTGCAGAAGACATAGACTCTTCGAAATAAATCGTCCCTCAGACGCTCTGATTCGGATACCTACATCATATACAACTCTCCGTTGCATTTACCTTAGACAGGTTTTGTCACCGCCGCGCAGAAAATGCCGCTGATTTTAGCTAGGTTGCGACGTCACAAACACAAGTATCATATCTTTTTTTAATTCATTTTTTAGTTTGTTTTGAGATTGTATCCATTTTTGTTTAAATTTACATGATTAAAAATTACCCTTGTTTTATGAGCCCAATATATTGATACCTTACAAAATTGTCCCCAACCCCATTCCTGTGATGAATTTTGAGTAGAGCATAGCAGTGAACAGTGACTTTCTTCCAATATACAGTGTGAAATATTGCGCAGCACATGCATGGGAGGGTGGACCGTTTATAGGTGCCACAGATTCATAAGTGCCAGAGCTTATAAGTGCCACAATTCATAGGTGCCCAGGATTCACAAGTGCCCGGTTTCACAATTGCCCTGCAGGATTCACAAGTGCCCAGGATTCATAAGTGCCCAGAGTTCATAAGTGCCATGAATTCAAAAGTACCCAGTGTTCATAATGCCCCAAACGTGATTGGCCAATGAGGAGGAAGGATGAACGTCAGCATGCCCAATAGGATCGGCTGCTAGACAGCAGGAGGCGGAGCCTATCCCAAGCGTCGTTCGGGTACACTCTCTGGCAGCACACTTTGCCCTTGATACAATATCTTGTCTTGTTTCGCGTGCTCTTCTCCCTACTTAATGGCTACGAGCGGTAGGCCGACCCGATCGGAGTTAATGGCTACGAGCTTTAGGCGGACCCGATCGGACTTAATGGCGGGGTTAGGTTAGGTTAGGTTAGGCTAGTTGTTCCCTGACACAATTTCGTCCATGGGGATCGTCAAATCGCTGTTGTTTTGGTAATCGCTGGTTAAAAATAGCGCACAGCAGTATCGCACTTACTAACTAAAATTACGCGGCCAAAGCTGGGGAGAAACTGGCGAAATCTGCATTGCCACGGCGCCATGGGTGTCAGGCGTTCGCGAATGCTTGCAAGCGAGAAAAAAAACTACAAGACGATTGGTTCGTCAGGAACTGACACTGGCGGATCTATAGGGGGGGGGGGTAAAATTTCGCTCCGCTTCAGCAGCGAAAAGTTGTTGACCGGGGGGTGGGGGGGGGGGGGGGAGGGGTGGAGTCGGGTCATCAGCACGACAAATCGTTGAGCGTGGGGGGGGGGGGGGGGGTGTCGGGTTCTGAAAGCGAATGTTATTGACCGAGGGGGATTTTTTTCTTCCTAATTATCACTTCTTACAGCCAATGCAGGAACACGCGGGGCGGGGGACATCCTTGTATTGAATGCCCGCCATGCTCCTGTGGCGGGGGGGGGGGCATTTGCCCCTAATGCCCCCACTCTGGATCCGCCAGTGGTAAAAAACAGACAAACCCAATTTTACCTCTTCTGTCGCGTTCAAACATTTTGTTTGTAGCTGAGTTCATGCTGAATCTGATCTTGACTAGTTGTAAATGCTAATAATTGTGAGACCTTTACTCATAGCACCCATAACATGCACCGGGATAAGTACCTAAGCATGGTGCAAAATTGGTGTCAGATTTAAAATTGGTACCTGAAATTACTTGAGTCTGGATATCACCTGAGGCCAAAGTAGCCATCCGAAGCTATGGTAATTTAAAATAACCTTGACAATTACAAATATTAACTTTACCTACACATTCACAAAGTGTGAATTTATTTGGCTACATGTTTACAGGGAAAAGGAAAACAACGATACCCAAGTCCCAGTCACATGTCCTCAAATACTGTCGAAATGCGTTCCATGCACGCTATTCAGCGCTATAAACTTTGGCGCAAAAAACGCGACGTTTTTCAACTTACATTGGTTGTAGGAATCGCTCCAGATAGAAAATAGCGGCAGACGCGCCACGCATATTTGAAAATGTCGAATACAAAGTCAAGGCCCATCATACTTAGCGACGGTGGCGTACCGAGTATCAACTATCAGGTCATGAAGGTCATGACCTGGTCCTTTGGACCCGAGGCGCCCATGCAAAGCTGGCGCCCCTCCGATCAGTCACGACGCCCCTCTGGCCAGTAACGGTGCCACTCCGACCAGTGAGGACGCTCCCCCGGCCAGTGACGGCATTCTTGCGGCCAGTGACGGCGCCCCCGGCCAGTGAGGGCGTGCCCTGCCATAGACGGCGCCTCTCCGGCCCGTGACAGCGCCCCTCCGGCCAGGGACGGCGCCCCCTCCGGCCAGTGAAGGCGCCCCTCCGACCAGTGACGGCGCCCTTCCGCCCAGTGGCCACGCCCCTACGGCGAGAGACGGCGCCTCTCCGGCTAGTGACGGCGCCCCTCCGGCGAGTGACGGCGCCACTCCGGCCAGTGACTCTCCTTCCGCACGGTACGGAAGAAGTGTGGCGCCCCCCGTGCAAAATTTCGCCAATATTGGTGGCGGCCCTGTCGATCGGGTGGCGCCACTCAAGGCAATGACCTAGTCCTGTGTGAATTTCTTATTATATATGATTTTATGATATTTTACATGATTTTATGAAGACAAAAATGGAGAGAAAAAATCCACAAAATCAAAATTTCCAAACATGTTCAGAAACCGGAATACATATTGGAGAACGAAGTATAGACAATACCCAAACCGAATTTCAAAGCAATATCTTTAGTTTGGGCTGACTTATGGCTATTAAAGGGACTGTCCCACCTTCCCAAAAGTTGTCAAATGTACGCCGCTTGTGGTGCTCAATATGAAGTTATTGCTGCTGAGCACGATTATGACATTTGTTGCTCGCAAACAGTGCTCAATTTCATAAAAAGTTAAGTTTTAATATTTGGGTTGATGACGTCATATTGAGCTCTAGAGAGCTACACAGAAATCCTTTACGCTGCCAAAGTATGGGCAAAATTATTTCGAGACAATTCTGGCGCTTTGAATACAAAACAAACCAACTACCAAACCATTGAAACGTAGCAAATATCTCCAAGGTTCACCTTAAAACAAGTCGACTATCATTACCAGTTGGGCAAAGAGAGACGACGCTGTCGGTGTAGAGGCCCTATGCAAATACACATGGACCTTATTTTTTACAGATGTCAAAATCAAACTCGAATATCTTTTTGATTAGATCATTGTGGTTGTTTTAACTGCTACCATACTTAATTTCAATGCCAAGCCATCAAAATGGCTATCTCAACTCAAATTAAGGTGGGATAGTCCCTTTAAATATGATGGGTCTGGATTTTGTATTCGACATTTATAAATATGCACGTGCTACTTTCACTCCTGCTACCAAAATGCTACAAAATAGAGAAAACACGAAAGAGGAAAAAAATCGATTTTTTGGGTTGCAAGAAGTTATTTTCCGCAGTCAGTACCCATTTTTCGTCGCCAGTTTCAGCGGATTTGGGGGGGGGGGGCTAATTTATATTACCGCCCCCGTCGAGCGTGGAATGGGGGCTTTTGCCCCTGCCGTCTCTCCCCCCCCCCCTCTGGATCCGCCAGTGCAGGAACATTCTCGCTGTTGCTTTGTGACGTACGTCGGTCTTGGATCCGATTCTCAAACAGCCAGGGCGAAAAATGACACGCGAAAAATGACAAGATATTGTAGCAAGGGCTAAATGCGCTGCCAGAGAGTATACCATACGACGCTTGGGATAGGCTCCGCCTCCTGCTGTCTAGCAGTCGATCCTATTGGTCATGCGGATGTTCATCCTGTCTCCTCATTAGCCAATCACGTTTGGGGCATTATGAACCCTGGGCACTTTTGAATTCATGGCACTTATGAACTCTGGGCACTTATGAATCCTGGGCGCTTACGAATTGTGGCACTTATAACCTCTGGCACTTATGAATCAGTGGCACTTATGATATACACACATGGGAGGCACCGCGTTATTTTTACCACCAGCAGCGCGCATGTCGTTCGGGCCGATAACGGTGTGCGGGGGCATATACATTTAATTGCCACGGTTCACTGCCACGCTGAAACTCAGCAACTACATAAGCTAGATACTTTATTCTTTCACCATTCGAAAGCTACGCTCTTGTAGGGGTGTTGTGTCGCCTTTCATACCGATCGGGCGCAAAGAAGGCCCACGAGGGCCCAAAAAAAAATCCGAAAACGCAACTGCCACGCTGAAACTCAGAACCTATTAGAGGGAGCGACTCGGGACCTTCACCAATCGACGCAGCGTGGTCGGAAACGGTGCCGTGTCGCCTTTCATACCGATGGGACCCAAATAAGGTCCTCCAGGGCCTACCGAAGGGTCAAAAACGCTACAGCCAAGCTGAAACTCAGAACCTATCAGAGATAGCGACTCGGGATCTTCGCCAATCGACGCACGCCGGTCGGAAACGGTGCCGTGTCGCCTTTCATACCGATCGGGCTCAAAGAAGGCCCACCAGGGCCCAAAGAAGGGTCAACAGCGCAAAAACCCTGGCATAAGCCGCCGCGCAATCGGCCCGACCGAATTGAAGGACATCTTGCGGTAGGATTTCTAAGCTTTCGAGCGGTGCCTCCCGTTGTTGTTGCTGATATGCTGCAAAATGAGTACCTAGTTCTATTTTTATTTCACCGCCAGCTTACTATGATGTCTATTTTATAATTGCCCAGAATCTCATTACAAATATATCCCAAAGTTAGCAAGATGTTATATCAGTTCTACAGCTCAAAACGTTCTTTAAAAGGCGCAGTTTGTCTACTCAGCGGAATGTGCAAACTGAGAGAGAAGGTGGCAGTCATCCAAGTCCTGAACTAAACTGCGTCTTTCCGCATCTTGGCCGGGCCGCAACACTTACGTGTATACTCATCGCCAATATAATTCCATCATAGACACTCTGCTGACACTCATAGACACACACTTACTCGCACCATGCCGGGGGGAGGGGGGGGGGGGAGGGGCCTGAACTTCTCGTCCTTCTAACTCGGCTCCTATGGGGAGTAGGCAGAATATAGAAAAAAAACACCGTTTGATAGCTCGTGAAAAATAATGTCGAAACTATTTCAGTCATTTTTTGCCGATGTCAATATTTAGGTCCCCAGAGGTCATCAAGGGTTAATTTTTCCCATTTTAGGACTTTGCCCCGGAAACCCCCAAATATCTCGGGAAATATTATGGCTAAGAACAAACGGAAAAACATCCAAAAGCTCTTGAAAAATGTCACCGCCATTGGTGTCCTCAAATTTTAGCTCAAGTCAGGTCTCAGAGTTTAGGCTCCAGAATTCAGGTCTTCAAAGATTATAAAGACACTTTTGGCAAAACGTGTATAGTTAATCACTTCTTATCTAAGCACGATAGAACAAAATGATGTCAATGTCATCGTGTGTGTCTGGTCAAGGCGCTTCGAATCATACTATTTTGGCAATTAGTTTAAGTCAAAGTTAAAATTTGACCTCAGTTCAGGGTCATTCAAGGTCATCCGAGGGTCATATGGCGACCCAGGTGGGTCGCAATGCACGTATTCTCAAGTGCCTCGGTGATATAAACACAATTGTGTCAGTTTCACATATTTATCTTTATTCGATCAAAAGTTGTTGGCAAAAAGGTGTTGGTTACCTCGGATGACCTCAAATGACCTTGAAGGGCTCACTGATTAAAAATTATACCTGGTTCATACAAATGACCTATAATAGCATGATCTTGAAATAATTTGTCTGATCTAATGCGTATTCTTTGAATAAGAAGCATTTTCAGATTTTCCCATTGACATTTAATGGGGAGGTCACGTGAACTACCTGACCTTAGGCCACCGATATACAAATTTGGGGTAGACGAATTGTAGGTACTTATGGCCTAGTTCAATCCTGTAAGTTAGAAACCGCTCGGCCAAAACTGTGGCTGTGGCACGACCGCAAACCTATTGGAGGTGGGATCACGTGACCTGACCTGAGATGACCTGAGGTCAAAAATTTCCACACAATGTGGGTGATTGATGCCCAAACACCTGTGCCAAAAACCGCAGCGTGCAGCGCCGCCATTCTAACCCCGGAAAAAAATATGGGCTGGGGTAATATGTTTGTCGAGTTTCAATTAAACCGTAGCTGCCCCTTGAAGTTATGAGAGGCTGATACGAATAGATCACCCTTATTGTGTACGTTACATGGTGTAGCTAAACGACTGGCTGTTCAAATAAGTGACGACTGACGAACCTTATACATTTTCACCGAGGTCTGGTTACAGAACAGTGACAAAAAAGCATGCACATTATATACAAATATCGTTTGGCAGTGTTGCAAAATCAATTTCGAAAACGCACCATGTCCCATTGCTTCAACAGAAATATGCCCTCGGGCGCCCTCCTGCTGACGTCACAGACGTCTTGCCAGATCTAGTAGGAACTAAACTTCGCCACCCCCTGCACTGAAGAAGGCTCATAGCCGAAAATATATTTTGGATTCTCTTTCGATATTTTCACATAACATGAGTATAATGTTATACTTCTTTCTACTAATAATTATAATAATGCTCAGATTAACGTCCGATAACATTAAAGAAAAGGGTCCGGGAGTACAAAGTTAAAATGAAAAGAGACAGACACTTCGACCTTCGCTGAGTATAGGCAGAGGTCGAGAAAGTTACCAACTCGCCAGCCAGAGCTGGTAGGAAAACATGCTCATCAATGTCGGCCAATTGTAGCAAAACAGTCGACTCTACAAGCGTAAATTCATGCAGGATTTGAAGACCAATGGAAATGTATTACAGTAATGGTGTTAGTTCGACACTTAATATTTTTTCACTAACAACATAGACTAACAACATTTCACATACATTTCACTAACAACATAGATTCAGGGCACAAGTTCACATATCTGTACACCTAATATGATTTGCTACTGCCATTCCTCAAACCCTACCGCAACTGGTCTCGGTAGACCGGCTCTGGCGGACACCGGTGGAAATGTAGCCATCACTATCTGAAAGCACCAACTTGAATCGCGAAAGCTGCGACGCCACGTCGCAGCTGCTACAATGGACCTGTTTTTACAAATAATGCCAAGGGACGGGTTTCAGGCTGATGAAAATCAATCCTTGGATTTTTTGCCTTTTCACTAGCATAAGGGAGAAAGAATTTTCACTAAAAAAAGAGATTTCAGATATGGTTGACATTTTTATACAACTCTTCCTTGATTCTTCCATCACTATCAATTAAAACGCAGTTTTTAAACTGAAGCTGCCACATTGAGACTTGCGTGTGTTGTTGTTGTTGTTGGGTTAGGGCGCATAGCGGTTTACATAGCCTTGCGCGTAGCTTCGTGGAGACGTTCGTGTGTGCGTGAGGTTCTATCAAGGCCATGGTTAGTATATAGGGCCTTGGCCATGGTTCTTTGTGGTGCGGTCAAGGCTGTGTAAACTGGTGCGGTGCTCGTGGTGTGAGATGCTGTTGCGTTGTTACCTAAGTTTGCTGATATCTAATATTTTTTTTTTTTGCGGTGATCATGTCTGGGCTACCGTCCAACAGGAAGAAGCCGGGCGAAGACGATATTGAGAAAAACAAGCCTTCGTTTTCGAGGGAGATTGAGATGGTGCGATGTGGCTTGGAAGGCTGTTCATTCAGAGGTGTGAGATACACCCAAGGCTATGTAAACCTTGCCAAGACACACCAAGTCGGTGCATCCTGGACAGAAGCCTCGTCCTCTTGGCAGTGTTGTCACTGCTGAAGGTATGCACAATGTGTAAGATGTGTAATGTGTAAGATGAGATGGGAACATAAGGATAAAGGTACCTAATAATTCAATTAATATCAGCCTTTAGAAATACAATTTAAATTAACACATGCAAATATAAATGACAAACAAAAAGTGGTGAAACTTCAGTAACGCACCTCCCCAGTTTATGCTGGTGTTTTTCAGGTCCCTAATCAGTTCCTGGCACTAGGCCCAAATAATCAATTTTTGATGTGTCAATATTTTGATCCAGCCCAATAGAAATGGTATTGGGGAAAATGACCGATTTACAAACAGCAATTATGAAGCACTGGATAACAGTGATCAGATGAATGGCACATGAATCTGTGCATTGTGGCTCATAATACAGTTTCAGCCACCTAGATGTTCAATAATTCACTTGGAAATTGATGCAATATTGCTTTATAACCATCATTTTTTTGTATCCCTTGGCTCACCAGATTTTTTTGACTCAAATTCAAATAACTATCAAAATATTGATGCAGTAACCGCATGGGTGAATAATTTTTTGAAATAAAAAATACTTTGCATAATAATTTAATGTAATTACATTACAAAACTAGTTTTATTTACTTACAAAATTTTCACTTGAAAATTTAAGAAGGTTATCCTAAGAAAATGACAGAACCATATCATATTTGATGTCATTTGTCGCCATATGATGGCGTCTCAATCTTTCCTGAAACAAACCAAAAAAACCTACGTAAACAGTTTGAGTTGTGACCGAGGTGGATGGAGTAATCTGCTGTTGTGCACCAGATGGTTTGATTATTTTTTTGGACTGGCCATTTGCCATGGGTACTAGGTGTTTTGAGTGAAATGTTGTCAATAATTGTCAATTTTGTATCCTTAAATACAGTGCTTATGACAAGCTCCGCCCACTTTGAATACAAAAAATTGATGTGTCAATACATTTATTTTTTGGACCTAGTGCCAGCAACTGTAATAGAAGAAGAGTAGTCAGCTGGCTGTTTTATTATGACAGATTGAAAAGTGTAACAGTAATACCAAAGCTATGGGTCTGTTCCTGTGGCTCCTCCAAAAAAAAGATGAGCTTAGTTTAGAGGAGGTTGGAGGAGTGGCGATTTGCGTCGCCACAGGAACAATTTTGGATGCGGTATCAGCTATTTGCAAGCATTTCAAGTAAACAGTGCTGATGCATTAAAGACAAACACGGCAACTAGACCCACAACAAATAAGATACACAATTTTGCATTTTTATACCTAATTTTTAAGTACCCATGGAGAAAACAAAATAAAATTCAATTTATTCGCACCACTTCAACTTACACATTCAGTCCTCTCTCTTTCTCTTGTGTAACAACAAATCAGGCCAGACTGGTTATTGATTCGACACTGATTGAATCAATTGGAATCGTTCAATCAAAATTAATTGAATCAAAACATAATTGATTCACCACCAGATCTTTTGATTCATGAATTGTGATTGAATCAAAACACGCATCAAATCAAGGCTGATTGAATCAAAAGATTTAACGATTCGGCTGAGGCGATTGACGGATGATATAAATTATTATTGTTAGTACTGATAATGTCCCTGTTTTGAGTGCAGTTCTGATGAAATGAGACATGTAGAACTAGTATAACATATTCAATTTACCCATATAAAGGTGTGCAAAAACAGAATATCGACTTAACATTTTGTAAGTGTTTCATGTCATGTTCTTTCAACATTCCAGGCCAGGGCCATGCATTTTTGTGTATACATGTTGTGTTATGGGGTATCTGCTACCTAACATTTTTGCCGGTTTTAAACTTTGAAGCCTTTGTTAAATGAGCCATAAATTGAAGTAGGCACTTTTACTTTTATGGAGAAATGCTTTGAAGAGTAACCATTATTTAAGACATCTTCATTACTTCATTATTCACGTTTTTTGTTACTTCTGTTGTAGGCAGGCACGTAGCCAAGGGGAGGGCGGCGGGGGCGGCCGCCCCCCCCCCCCCCCCTAGAGGCCAGGAGGGCCCTTTTTGGCGCGCGAGGGCCATTTTCGGCGCGCTGCGCGCGCCGAAAAGAGCCGACGAGACCGCGCGAAGCGCGGTATCATAGGCTCTTTACTACACGAAGCGTGGTCTTTAGAGAGTTTAGCGGACTTCAGAGGCCCTTTAGGGCCACCAGGGCCCTCTCTGAAAGACCAGAGGGCCCCTTTGACGTTCAAAAGAGCCTTGTGCATGTCAGAGGGCCCCCTGGCAAGACCGAAAGGGCCCCTGAGCGGGTCAGAGGGCCCCCTGAGCACGTCGAATGGACCCCCTGAACACGTCGAATGGGCCCCTAGCCAGCACAGAGGGGCCCCTGGGCAGGTTGAGAGGCCCCTGGGCATGTCCACAGGGCGACAAAGCGGCCAGCGCAGTCCTTTGCCAGGTCATAAGGGCCCCTGAGCAGGTAGGAGGGCCCCTGGACATACCAGAGGGCCCCTGGACATATCAGAGGGACCCTGGACATACCAGAGGGCCCCTGGGAAGTTAAGAGGACCCCTGTGCAGGTCAGAGGGGCCCTGACCAGACCGAAAGGGCCCCTAGATGGGTCAGAAGGGCCCCTGAACATGCCGAATGAGCCCCTAGCTAGCACGTAGGGGCCCAGGGCAGGTCGGAGGGCCCTCGGAGCATGTCGCAAGGCGACAAAGCAGCCAGCGCAGTCCCTTGCTAGGTCGGAAGGGCCCCTTATAAGGTTAAAGGGCCCCTGGAGAAACCAGAGGGCCCCTGGAAAGTTAAAAGGGCCCCTGCGCAGATCGGAGGGGCCCCTGATCAGACCGAAAGGACCCCTGGGCGGGTAAGAATGGCCCCTGAACATACCGAAGTGGCCCCTGGCCAGCACGGAGGGGCTCCAGGGCAGGTCGGAGGGCCCTTTGAGCATGTCGGCAAGGGCGACAAAGCAGCCAGCGCAGGTCGACCAGAAGAGTCGCTGGGGCGATCGGAGGGGCTCCTGGGCAGAGGGGCCCGTGGCTAGACCGAAAGGGTCACTGGGCCGGTCGGAAGGCCCCTTGAACATGCCGGATGAGATCCTAGCCAGACTGGAAAGGCCCCTGGGCAGGTCGGAGGGGCCCCTGAGCAGGGGCGGCCGATTGCGGGGCAATCCGCCGCCCCTGCGGCGGTCAACGACAATGCGCACCTGATGCGAAAAGTGGCTGAACTGAGCATGCTGAGGAGTGTGAAGCATCCAGACTGTCTCCTGTTTATCAGGTCGGCCATAAATGACCTGGTACAAGCAAGGCTGATCCCCGCCAGTGCTGTGCCCACGACGGAGTCCATCCGTGTCGCATGGGGCTTCGTTCGAGCCTTGCCAGACGACCTGACGAATGCGGATATGTGTAGGCGCCTATTCAAGGAGGCTGTAACGAACGGATGCATCGCGTGGTAGAGTATGGCCAGCGTTATCAAGGACATATTTGGTGAACATCGGCAGCTCACGCACCAGAACGCTGCGACGGAACTTTTCGTCCGATGGAACGGACCAGCGGTGGGCTCGGCAGATGACATCATAAACCACGTGCAGGCGCGGTACTGCAACACGTTCGTTAAAACGTGCCAAAGGAGCATTCACAGCTCGCTCCAGGGAACAGTGGTCCGCCGCATGCAGTCGCAGAAATGTCACCGGGCGGTTATTTACCAGTGAGTCCCTGCTGCCCCAGCCCGCCCACGACCAGCCCGCCAAGCAGCTCGCCTGAGCCAGCCGTCTCCCGGTTCCCCCAGTTTGGTCTGCCCGACAGACTTCGGCGTTGACTTTCCGCCAACTGTCTGGGTCTCCTTCTGGGTTATCAAAAACGTGAGATGCAGTCTGATGTGGCGGCCTTCTCGCGGCGGACTGTGTTCATACCGACAGCCACCGAAAGTTGCAATGTGAGTAACAATAACAACGTGAATTAATTGCAGCTCTCAGAGGTGCGTGCTGTTGCGTTAATGCACTGCTGGGTTGCGGTAAAGACCGCTCGCTGCCCAGACCAGGAAGCGCACATTTTGCTTTGAAATGGTACAGCAGCTGTGTGTGACCGTAATTTGTAAGTAAAAATTGGCGGAAACATCGATACAGTTTGAGTAGCAATATCAATCATATTAATTTTATACTGCTGCCTTTTGAGTCATTTTGGCTTTGCACCGAAAAATGTCCTCATATTAATATGTAGCAAAAGGGCTTCGAACCTAGCAATTTAAGCTTGTTCGTTTTCGAGTTGGTAGCAGCCCGGACATTTTCTCGACCTCTGAGTATAGGATGTCAGGAAAACACCAGTAAAATATTCACCGAACATACCAACCCTTGACACCTTGCCATGCGTTGTTCAATGATGGCATTGCGAATATTGATAAACCAGCATATCCAAGCTGGTTCCTGACTTACGGATCACTCAGTATCAAAAATATATATAATATTGTATCCGTCAATGCATTACCTCTTTTGCCAACAAATAAAAAACAAATAATCAAAGTCTACCCCACTGGAAATCGGCACAAGGCCAGAGACAGTCGCGAACCATTTTGGAATAGCTTTCTGAATCAGGTTCTGGGCGTTGTCGGCCAGCTGGACGGGGAGAGAGGGGGGGGGGAGTGCGGGCCCAGTGCCGGGTATATAACCCGACTGACCAGTGCAGAGATCATTCAGCTCCCTGCAGCGGCACGACAAACAACATGAACTCCCTGGCTGTAAGTGTTCGCCGCTGGTACAGGCAGTGATTGACAACTGTGCAATGGGTACTGTCGGAGAAAGGGGCTCAAGGAATGCTTGAGCTTGTTAGTGAGCTCATTTGAGCTTATTAATGACCTCATTTGGGCTCAATTTATGTTGCACATGTAACATTAAGTAACCTTAAAAGTTACCATTTACGTGCATTATGTCAGAAAAAACGACAACATGTTATTATTCGTTGTCAGTTTCCGTTTGAGGTGACTTCCTTTCGCAAACATTTTTGACAACAGAATTTCAACGAAAAAGGCACGATGTCCCAACAGCTTTTTCTTCTTCTTAAAAATGCTTAACCATCCCCCACCCCGGGATGTTAATGTATCTTTGACCGCTGATTGGGTGGCTCAGCGAATCTGCCTATAAGCTCCATCTGACCTCTGCTCTCCGCTCTTTCCCCAGTTCGTCTGCCTGGCGGCGCTGGTGGCGGCCGCGGCTGCCTCCAACGGATACAACGCCGTCAGCAACACTCACAGCAACCAGTACGGCGGCTACGGATACGGAGGCTACGGCGGAGGCTACGGAGGTGGATACAGCTCTGGATATGGCCAAGGCTACGGCAGCCGTGGATATGGAAGTGGATACGGTGGTAACGGAGGCTACAACAGCGGATATGGATACGGAGGCTACGGCGGTGGACTAGGCCGCGGGTATGGCTCCGGATATGGATACGCTCGTGGAGGATATGGCGGATATGGCTCTGGATACGGAGGAATTGGCTCCGGATACGGATCTGCCCGCGGCGGATACGGCGGATATGGCTCCGGAAACGGATATGCCCGTGGCGGATACGGAGGATACGGAAACGGATACGGATATTCCAGCGGTGGATATGGAGGATACGGATACGGCCATTAAGCTTAGATTCAGACACTATGTAAATAATTTGGGCGTGGTTATAGGTGGCTTGCACTGTTTTGATTACGTTCCTTGTAGTCACAGTTGCTCGTGTTATTTATTGAACAAATGAATGCCCATGGTCTCGTGTTTTCTGAACTGTTACACCGAACATTACGAATGGCACGGTGAAGCATCAATATGATGATAAGGATGAATTTGGGTTAATGGCACCTCAACTGCTTGGGTTATTCGGGTATGCTGAGGACCTGTTACAACAAACACATAACAAGACCTGTTAGGACCAGTTACACTCATCATTTTGAATCATCGGCACCGAGATAAAGACGTCCAGACAGTTTTCAAGCAGTTGCTACCATAAGCAGTCCTCCGAAGCTTTCTTCTTATCCTATCTCAGTTGGTTAGAGCGCCTTCCCGTATCCATTCTCCTCCTGGCAAGACGGGCGTTCGAGTCGACCTAGGTTCGCGCCCCGACACGCGCTAAATATTTTTTATTGTATGCGGGATGATCTGCGGTCGGTGGAAGCGGCCGCGGTCAGCTAAGTTCACTGGGCGGGGATGATGAGTTGGGGCTTACGGGCGTCACAAATGCCGCGCGGGTAGTGCCGAGGCCCTGCAGCCTCTACAACTTTCGACTCAAAATTATGCCGGCGAACAACAATGGCGCTCTGGTATGGTAGATGCTGGGGTCCAAGCAACAAAGTCCGCTTTACGAAGGGCTTTCATCGCAGAAAACCATGTAAATAAGCGCGCTAAAATATATGACACGTGTTGGATACACAGTACATACTCACAGTCATGAACACAGTACTTCATTGTTTGTGATAGCATACCTATACTAATCAACTCTGTGCGTCAAAATCACAGAAACGGCGAGGTTCTACCAAGAGCTTACGGAACCAACAGTCACATGGAAAATTATCCGGTGCAACGCGTTATTTATGTTACACATTCCGGCCCCATTGGTGGGATCATATCACTTTATGTTCAACAAGACTTGACGAAAAACAAAGCTTGGCTACGGTACTCCCGGACCATTTTCTTTAATGTTATCGAACGTTAATCTGAGCATTATTATAATTATTAGTAGAAAGAAGTATAACATTATGTTCATGTTATGTGAAAATATCAAAAGAGAATCCAAAATATATTTTCGGCTATGAGCCTTCTTCAGTGCAGGGAGTGGCGAAGTTTAGTTCCTACTAGATCTGGCAAGACGCCTGTGACGCCAGCAGGAGGGCGCCCGAGGGCATGTTTCTGTTGAAGCAATGGGACATGGTGCGTTTTTGAAATTGATTTTGCAACACTGCCAAACGATATTTGTATATAATGTGCATGTTTTTGTTGTCACTGTTCTGTAACCAGACCCCGGTACAAATGTATAAGGTTCGTAAGGTTGTATAAGGTTCAAAATAGCTTCACCTCCGACAACGTTATTTTGCATGTCCCTACATCATTGCAGAAACAACAATCATGCCATTTAATTTAACTTTTTTCCTCGAGCGGTTGTAGATTATCGTTTTTTCTTCTTTTTAAACCATGTCAAATAAGCAAATGGTAAACTCCGTTGGTGTGTCTGCAAGACGCTGTTGTTTAGGAAGTGTATGGTGAAAAGTATTCCTCAAGTTTCCTCATTTCATATATTGAACCACTTTTCTCTTGTTCGGTAATAGTAGATCTACTGAAGCAAGGTCCTATAACAACAGGTTAGGCGATGTTTTATACCAAAACTAAACTAAGTTTTTAAATGTCATTGTGGTAAATTACCCATACAGTGGTAATTCCTACAATAATGCTACTGAAACTGGCAATTATGACAGCAAAATATTTTAATATAATATAACAAAAAAGTCCGCGCCATACCTTGGGGAGAGGTCTGAACGCCTCCTTCTATCTCGGCTCCTATGGAGAGTAGGCAGAATAAAAAATACGTTTGATAGCTCGAGAGAAATAATGCCGAAACTATTTCAGTCATTTTTGGCCCAGAGACCAGTTTTACCCCCAAAAAAACTGACGTCGGCGATTATTTTTCGGCCGCAAAACTGACGGTGAGTTTCACCAACGCACGAGAAAAAATAATCGCCGACCTAAAAAATAAACTGATAGATTTACTGTGATTTACTGACGGCGAGTTTCACCAACAGCCAATGCAGCAAAAACGGTGGCCACAATTGCGCCATTATTTGTAGCGAAACTACTGAAAATAATAGACGGCCCAGGCGTCAGTTTTTGTTATTTACATTGCCGTTGACCGGGTTGTCAAGGTCGTCGTTGTGATCGTCGCACCGCTGCACTGTCTTCGTGATTGTGTTTTAGAGGCTTATGTGATCAGTGTTGGTGATTTTGTACTGAGTCAAGTAAATCGTTGGTTTCATTGTCACTAGAAATTCATTGGACATCCTTGGAAATTGGTTTCAACTCATCACTCACATCAAGTCATCAACATTGGACGAAGATGGGCAAGAGTTATAACTTTGGATTTCTTCCACAACACAAATCAGTAAGTAGCTACAATTATCCTTTTCACCTTTCCTCATCATTGACAGGCCTTAGTGTTTGAGGTCACTATGAATCCAATGCTGACTTTTACTAAGAATTAACTTATTGAATTTGCCTAAATCTGGAAATATTCTTTTGGTAGAGTTTAGCTTGTTGACAAGAGGCCTCATCAACACATTTTAACTTGGATATTTTTTGGAGGTAAACTCCTCAGGACTCAGATCAACCACTAACAGAAACATGTTTTGTCTTGTGCCTAACCAAGTTTTTAGTGGAATTGAAACTTACCATGATACTTTCTTGCTAAAAATATGAATACCAGTAAAATTATCATTTACCCATTCCTCCCTTTCACAGAGTGGCTGTTCTCGTCAGCATTATCAACTCCCTTCGGAACTTGTAGCTGGAGCCTGGAGAAACTGAAGCAAAAGCTGCATACAATTGAATTAATGCTTGTCCATTTGTTGGGTCTTCAGCTCAGCTTGAAGATTGAAACATATTCAAGAATGTGACTGATGTGATCCTAACATTGGAGCTGCAAGACGGCCAGTGTGCTTAAACCAGAGTAATTGCATACATAGTGCTTAGGTACCTTATTCAGTGAACATGATCAATGATGCATCCGTCCGTTATTCTGCCTTATTGTTATGGCAGAAGAATTGGTGAAGTGTGAACATTTCAGAATATATTGTGTGCTAATATCCAATCTACATGCCTACAGCCTGTAAATATTGTTCTGAAATATAGCCTAGTCTGTATGCTATATTTCAGAACAAGGATGTCAGTAATTATTCAACATAATTTGTAAATAGTAATTTCCAGAAAAAATATAGATTATGCAATATGCATACCAACAAAAACAGCAATGCTTGGTCATGTTTGAAAAGTATCAAGTCAGATGGCCAACAATCTGTGACATTCTATTACTGTTGCTAAATATGCTCTGTAACTATTTGCTGACATTTAAAGGGAATGTTTCACCTTTGTATTGGTTTTGGACTGAGATAGCCATGTCTTTGGCAGTTATTGAAATGTCGAAAATACTAAGGCCATTTTTCCCAAAATAGCCGTTTTTAAGCAATTCAATTTATAGTTGCAAAATGGGGTCTACGCCAGTGCCGCCGCTGATTGGGTGACACTTTTTCTGCCAATCCCACTTTGTCAGCCAATCAGCGCAGTCTATGGCTCAATAATGACGTCATCATCCCAAATTTAAATTAAATTAAAATTAAATTAAGAATT
The DNA here is from genome assembly GCA_036785665.1 of Chirona hameri. Classification (NCBI taxonomy): domain Eukaryota; kingdom Metazoa; phylum Arthropoda; class Thecostraca; order Balanomorpha; family Balanidae; genus Chirona; species Chirona hameri. The sequence goes on from JAXIVJ010015571.1 coordinate 18,894, forward strand.
AATAAAGTTAAGTGACTTTACGAGACAAAAAATATCACCATTGTTTTCAGCAGCACTTATTCATATTTTCGACTACAACCAGCATATATTTGTCAACTTTCAGAAAGGTGAAACATTCCCTTTAACCTTGTTCATGACTGTGCATGTGACATATTTGATGATCATGAAGAGGAAAAAAAACAGTGCTATTCATCCTCAAGAGAAATACAATATAGATAATGTGTGATTGTTTGTTCCCTGAGAGAAAAACTGGTTCTGTGAAGCATAGTAATTATAAACAACATCACCATCAATCATCATCAATGTATTGTTTGTACGTTGACCTCGTTTATCACCATCTACCAATCAACTTACAGAGGTCATGAGCTTCGGATCATCAGTAACTGATGTAATATAGCAGAAAGACATGCCCAAGGAATACATTGTATTGACTGCATTGAACTATACCCCTTAGAGACTATAAAGTATAAACCCTAAAACCACATATAAATTTGCATCACAATCGGCATGACCTTGCATCAAATCCTCCACACCCAGTCTTTACACAGGCATCCATAGGAAATGGGACCTCACTGAACAAGGCAAGCAAACTCTGTCCATCTTGTAGAAACAGACCTGCGCACCACCATCACAGCTTCAAATAGAAGATGTTCCTGTTCTACAGGCTTGTGCGGTAGCCAGAAATAGTACTGCTCCAACGCCATGCCGCGTCACCCTCCATCATGGTGGTGCTGTGGAGTGTGGAGACTGGAGGAGGCAGCATATTCTTAAAGACAAAAATGATAACCTCTGTTAGCATTTGTCCAAATAAAATGTTGCAATCATTGAGCAGATTGTCAGCCAATATATGCATGCTTCTAAAGCGTTCTTCCAAAAGGGGATAAGTATTGATCTTAGTTTACTTGAACCGTATGTTCGTAGGTCTTCTAGAAAGGGAATTTTGCGCTCAGCAATCTTGAACCAGGAATTATCTGACTGGTATAGTCTCTCAATCCATGATATTTTCATACTTTTGATGAACCAGTCTACATGTACCATATTAGCCGTTTTCACGAAGGATTTTTCGTTTAAGGGGGGTTTGGGGCGTTTGGGGCGTTTGGGGAGATTGGGGCGTTTAGAGTAAATGGGTCTATAGCTTGTAAGAACACGGCTTTTTCAGGTGATTTTTGGTATCAATCACAATTTTAAGAATTAATGTATAAGTATATGCTCTTACAATGCACTATTTACCGTTAGTTTGCTTTGAATATTCACATTCATGAGCAAATCTGGCAATTTTGGGTTGTGTTAGTTCTTTCTACAAAACATACAGAAAACGCCCCAAAAGAGGCTAAAAAGTATACTAGATAATCAGCTTTGATTAAATAAAATACGCAATTGACAGTTAGTTAGAGCAAAACTGAAGATATTAATGGCAAAGAAATATAACATTATGATGAACAACGCAATCAAATGTCAAATGCATAGACAGACTCTAATTCAACGTCGCTCCGTCCCGCTGAGATCGTCCAATTTAGAGCGGTAACTTAGTTGGTTTTCGAAAACCTGAACAATCCTTACGCATTTCGAATCACACCAAATGTTTTTTGATTTCATAAATTGATTAATTGATGAATCTCACAAAAAAAAAATGAAAAGACCTCAGAAAAGGCACCATGAATATAAATATATATATATATATATATATATATATATATATATATATATATATATATATATATATATATATATATATATATATATATATATATATATATATATATATATATATATATATATATATATATATATATATATATATATATATATATATATATATATATATATATATATATATATATATATATATATATATATATATATATATATATATATATATATATATATATATATATATATATATATATATATATATATATATATATATATATATATATATATATATATATATATAAACCCATGAAACATGCGGGCTTTGCGGGCTTTCAGGCGACCGGCCGGCTGGTTGCCATGGTGACCAGCCGGCCGGCGCCGGTGCCACGTGTGCAACGTGACGTCAGGCGACCGGCCGTCCCGTCGCCATGGTGACCGGGCGGCGGCGGATGCGCAGAGCCAGCGCAGAGCCGTAGCCAGCATTCTCGTCATCTTACAACAAATGATCAAAACGAAATCGCTAATTATCATTAATCCTTGCTTTCAAAAGTGAATATGACTAAAAATATGAATGGACTAATTCATTTAGTTTTCATTGAAAAACTATTATTCCTGAAAACCATGTCGTTGCAAAATATGACCATTTCCCGAACCATCCACTTCCGGGATTCGAGCAAGATGGCGTCGCACAAACACCCCAGGCGTCTGGCAACACCAGAGCTAGTTTAAGATGGAATTGTTAATTTTAAGTAAACTATGGTGTTATCATTAAAATGAAATTCCCAGAAAAATGCATTAATTCATAAAGTTGCGACTGATATCACAAATCACATAGAAAAGCTGTGTTCTTACGAAATATAGACCCATTTACCCCAAACGCCCTATTTGCCCCAATCGCCCCAATCGCCCCAATCGCTCCAAACGCTCCAAACGCCCCAATCGCCCCAAACGCAAAATCCTTCGTGAAAACTGCTGTCAATTGAACAGCTGAAAAGCCGTCATCATGAAGTGTTCCATAAACTCATTCATATCTGCCAAGTTTGTGAATTTGCACGAACGCCCAAATATCTCCGGAACTCTAGAAACAAACGGAAAGAAGATAATCGAAAGCTCTTAATGCAATCAACGGAGGTCAGCAAGCCTGCAAGCTCAGGACAACCGAAGCCTGTCACCACGGCAACGCCACCGAGCCACCCGGAACAGTTTGCTCCTCGCGGGGGTGACCGGCCGGTGGTAGCGGCTGCATTCGAGGTCAGATCACGCTAGCGGGTCGGGTGGACCGTCCTCAATCGTTAGGGGGCGTTACCCTTTCGCCACTAAACTCTGCCGATGACTGGCATTGCACGATCGGGTGGTGGGGTCCAGTGGCGGATCTAGGTTTCGAATGGGAGGGGGGGGGGGTAGTTTCGCTCCCTTTCGTCAGCGGAAAGTTGTTGACGGGGGGGGTCGTCAGCGCAGAATCGTTGAGCAGGTGTGGGGGGGGGGGGGGGGGAGAGGGCGTCGGATCATCAGCGGGAAAGGTATTTGAGCGTGGGGGGGGGGGGCGTCGGGTCGTCAGCACGAAAGTTTCGTTGAGCGGGGGAAATCTCGTCTTCCCGGAACAAAAATCACAACGTCCTGGAACGGTTGGGGGATATGCCTACCGATTTGTCGTTGGTGGTGGGGGGGGGGCAATTGGGGCATTCCAGAACAGATTGACCAAAACAATCTCTAAATAACACACTACATCTCATATTTCGATTAAACTACGTGTCTGGGGCTATCTGGGCTGTTGATTTACGCTGTGAACTTTTTAGCCTCGTCCGTCAAATGGTTTTCGGGTTACAGCCTCGGGCAACTTTGTAATGTCAAGCAAAACTCAAATTTTCAGCGGACAATATCTCCCATCTAAATCAGTAAAACGCCTTAACCCTCGCCCTACGGGAGCTTTTTTCACCTTCGCGCTACGGGGGGGGGGGCTGACAGGCCCCCCTGTTAACTTCCAAACCAAGCAACTTAGAGCAATGCGGTAGGAACCAGCACGTGCCTGTCATGAGAGGAATCTAACAGTATGCTATTTTTAGGGGTTTAGGTCAACGGGTGACCTTCCAGGTCAATAAAATGGCATGTGATTTACCACGTACAGAACAGCGATTTTGCTCTTCCGAAAACCTCAAAATTAGAAATTGATCAATGCAAACAAAAAGGCATGTTTCTAGACCAATGTTGGCTCAGAAATGCAGAAAAGGTAATTATTTGTTCGTATCTTGTCAAAAAAGTCAAAAAAGTTATTAAAAAAATGACGTTATAGGTTTCTTACACTTAGGGAGCCATCACTCAGTCAAAAATGAAGATATTGCTTTGAAATTTGGTATGAATATTTTCCATACTCAGTTCTATCACATATATTCCTGTTTTTCTAACATCTTTGAAAGTTTTGCTTTTGTGGGGATTTTTACAAAAAAAGACGTTTTTTTATTTATTTTAGGGGTCAAAAACCTAAAAGTTTGCAAATCCGAGAATGCTATTTTAAAAAGAATGCCATTTTGTATCTTACGTCAGTTGCGTTTGCGATTTCTTTTAAAACTCTGTTCTCTACCATTTTTCAAATATTTATCGTTTTTACACCAACATGACGTCATCGAAACATGATTATTTCCCAAACTACTCAACCAATTTCAATTTAATTTTTACAACTTACGTATAATTGTTGTAAACTCAGCTACCGAAAAGTTCAGCAAGATGCGCTGCATGTATAAAAAGTAATTCAAGAAAAATATCAGGGGGGCCTGTCAGCCCCCCCCCCCCGTAGGGCGAGGGTTAATCGGCGGTAACCGAGCGGTATCTGTTGCTTCCCTGGGACAAACTAAATACAAAATAAGTTGTATTACATTTGTTATGATCTCCTTTCTCGAATCCGCCAAAAGATATTACGTCCTGAGCGCTGCATGCTTCATCGTATAAATTAATGCTTAGATAAATCAAGCCATTTTTGATCAAGAATGATTTTTGTTCATTTCGACATTTGCATGTGCCACGCGCTGTGGGACCACCCCTATCAGAACGCAACATACAAAAATCCAAATTGATTTGATGGTCCTATCCAATGGTGGAAACTCGATCTCAATCGGAGCAGTTGGTGCAAAGCTTCTGAAAAAGTGTCTGTACTACCGGTTCGGGCCGGCTCGGGTCGGTCGGGGTCAAATGTAAAATTGTCTAGTAAGTTGACGGGAACGCTCACGGGCGCTTCGCGACCGCTCCGTAATCATGCGAATTATATAAACCTATATACCAGTAAAACGCCTTTTTGGGCGATGACCGAGCGGGCGCGCTCTGGTAAAGGTAAAACAGGTTTGAAATATGAAACGGTAAGGGAGCACACGTGGCAGTAACACAGTCCTTTTAGTCCTTTTAATCCTCCAGAAAAATTGCCAGGCCTCAATGCATGCCAACATAAAATTTAAATTGTAATAAATTGTTCATGATCTCCTTTCTCGAATCCGTCAAAAGGGAGTACGTCCTGAGTGCTGCATGCTTTATCGTATAAATGAATGCTTCAAAATCATCATCAGAATTGCTAACCTAACTCTCATATTGCCAAAAAGGATGTTTTAGTAAATAAAACACAAGATCGGAAGCTTTCGGCTTGCGCCTTCATCAGCCATGAATGAATGAATGCTTATATTAATAAAGCCATTTTTAATCAAGAATCATGTTAGTTCATTTCGACGTTTGTGTGTGCCAACTGCCACGCGCTGTGGTACCACTCCTATCAGAAACACCAAAAACAAAATTGATTTGATGTACCTATCCAATGGTGAAAACCCGATCTCAATTGGAGCAGTGGTTACAAAGCTATTAGCTTCCGAAAAGCGTCTGTTCTGCCGTGTCGGGCCGGTTCGGGACGGGTCAAATGTAAATTTGTCTAGTAAGTTGACGAGAAACCTCACGGGCGCTTCGCGCCCGCTTGGTAATCACCAGAATCATCAGGAACAATAGATTATTATGATGTAATCATTTTGGGAAATTCGCAAATTTTGCTATTTCAACACGAGATCTCAGGTCAAATCACGTGATTTTATAATGTGGTCTTTTACAATTCTGTTTTTTTTTTCATGCCAGAATGGACATCGATACATAAACCTTCGCTGTTAAAAAAATGTTGAGTTTGTTTTTCTTCTAAATATAATATTTATATGTTTGTTATTGGAAAAAAATAATGGTCACCAGCACGTGTTTGGCATTAACTTTGCACGTAATTATGCAAGAGAGCTCAAGTAAACGGCAGTATGCTTAGGTATCTCGTCGACCTGCTTTCAATGACATACTTAAGCCCTGTAGTCGCTATGTGACTTCAAGGTCACGTGACCAGATGTCACCCGGTGCAGTCCACGTCAGATCGACCAAACCATAACATCCTACTTTCCACATTTCGATTGAACTATGTGTCGGGGGTTATCTGGGCCGTACCGTACATTCACGATTGTAAACTTTTCAGCACTGTCCGTCGAACGGTTTTCGAGTTATAACCTCAGGCATGTATTTAATGTCGCACAAAGGTTTAATTTTATTCGGGCGATATATATATATATATATATATATATATATATATATATATATATATATATATATATATATATATATATATATATATATATATATATATATATATATATATATATATATCGGGATATATTCAATAAATCATTGGAATGATATAATAATATGTATCATCAGAATCGCCATGAATGCCATGAATTAATGTATTGTAATCTTGTGTGAGAACTCAAATGGAAAAATGTCGGAATTTCGGCATGTGACCTCGGGTCAGGCCACGTGATTTCGTTATGTTCTCAGTTAAAATTCGTGATTTTTCTTAGGTGATATAGGAGGGTGCAGGCTCTTTGAATCACGTGCCAACCTATTTCGCTCAGTGATCAAGATCACATGATGACATAATTCAATATTTCGCCGACAGAGGCATCTGTGGGTCCTCAAGATATAAATTGTTCTCCTATCTATTTCCAGACCAAGAATGTTATAAAAATAGCTAAAAGTGTTTTCCAGAGAAAAAAAAACGTTCAATTGTGCGAAATAAAACAAAAAAATTTCAACAAATTATCTTTTATATAATCAAGCCAGGTCATTTGGGAAATCAACCTCACCTCAGGAGACGTGACATTGAGGTCATGGAGTGACATGCGGGGGTCATGCCATGCATCATTGAATGCAGCTCGACGGGACAGATATAATGCCGTTGAGTTAAGCTCTCTAGCACAATAATTATGTGCAACGACCATGATTTTTCAACAACAAAAATATATATAGGAAAAACCTATCTCCAATTTCTTACCATCGAAGGTCTATCGAAGGTATGAGTGATTATTGAAGTCGATTCTGGCAAAAAACAAATTCCGAATTTTAAATGGCCACATTATAAAATCACGTGATCTGACCTAATATCACGCGTGGGGCATTCCACAGTAAGACAACCGGTGGGTGCCGTCTGACCATTTTAATTTTCTTGCAAAAATTGTGCAAAAATTTTCAAGGGCAGGGAATTAATGGGTGATGACCAAAAAATTCCCCCCCAAAATATTTTCCAAAATACGGCCTTTCGTATTTTCCCAAGTTCATTGTGCAGGCCTAATTTTGACGACCAATAACTCAGAGACAAAAACACAAAAACGATTTTAAAAACTTTTTGTTTGGATCAGGATTAGTCGAAGAAGAATTTGGCAATCACGGATTTGCTATTTTTTTTTGTTTTGTCACGTGACTTCGTGACCTACTTTTTGCGCCATGACCTTGACCTGTTGGAAACTGAAATTAGCATTTCCGTCAGATTTTCCGTTTCCGCATTTCCGTTCAGATGACGATATGAGCTGCATTGATGTACGTTCGTATACAAAAATAAAGTGGGGTTTGACCTGTAAAACTTACTTTTTGGGACTTCCACAGTAACACAACCATTTTTCTTTTCAAATTTGCCGTCCGACCATTTTCTTAATTTTCTTGAAAAGTTGTGCACTGGGGGGTTTCAAGGGCGGGAAATTCATTGGTGGTGATACAAAAAAGAAAAAAAATAAGGTCTTCCGAAAATGTCCCAATTTCACTGTGCAGGCCTTGTATTGTTTGCATCGGGATTAGTCAAAGAACAATTTGGTAATCTCGGTTTTTCTATTTTCATTTTGTCACGTGACCTCGTGACCTACATTTTGCTCCATGGCCTTGACCTGTTGGAAACTGAAATTATGTTTTTTCGTCTGATGACGATTTGAGTTCCATTGATGTCCTTTCGTATGCAAAAATCTAAAAGTGGAGTTCGACCTGTAAAAAACTACTTTTGAACCTTGCAATGCACACAATACGCTGTTTGGGTACGTTACGTTGTATTGGCCTGGCAGGTTATATGGCGACCTGATGTCGGTGTAACAGGCACCAACCGAGAGGTTTCGTCGTCAGGAGTCACTCTGGACTTCGTTTCGGAAGCGTATGTTAAGTATATGCGAAGTTATCGACGGACAGGTGCCCAAACAGCGTATTATGTCAGCATTGCATGACTCAAAAATGATTTGCACAGGTCGAATCCCACCTTTTTTTATACGAAAGGACATTGATGAAGCTCAAATCTTCATCAGACGGAAATGGTAATTTTAGTTTCCAACAGAGGCCTATTTCACAAAGAAGTTAGTAATTACACATGTTTGCGATTAAAAAACGCAAGAAAATATTGCAAACCTCACAAAAAAACATTTCACAGACATTCACCACCTCTGAATTACCGATTGTAAAGAAAATTGTAAACACAAATGTTAGTACAGCAGAAACCTTGAAATCAAGAACGTTTGTATTAAACTTGATGCTAATGACAAATAATATGATTGTAAACAAATTCATTTAACAAATATTTACATTGTGGTTTATTTTTTAATTCAATATAAAATTAGTTATAGGGATAATTATCTTGTAATTAACATTTCATCGGAATGCAAACTCTGATCGTAAAAATACATCTTGGTAAGCAATTATAATAAACAGAATATGGCCATTCACTGGGTGGCGGAGCATAACAACAGAACTACTCTTAAAAGAAAGATCGTTGCATTTCTCGACCATTTGTTCACCTAACCTAGCCGATTTCTTACTTCGTAAAGGGTGAAGGTTCACTTTACATTGCACAAGACATCGTTGACCGCTGCAATTCTATCGCCATGCGGTTTCTCCGCGCGGAGGCGCCCCTCACGGCGCAATCGGTAAGGTGCATGCACTGTGACTGGACTTCAAAGCTGGAGATCCCTGTTCGAATCTCTCGGGGAAATAACTTTTTTGGGCAGCTATACCCAAGGCCATAGATTTTTGCATTTTGCATTTTGCATCATAGGTATCGCTGCATTTTGGCAGCTATACCTATGTATAACTAAACCATTACCCTAACAACCTCGGCAACGTAACCTCACCAAGAAAATAACCTGAACAGTCAAACAATGTCAACTATCAATGCAGTTTCTGAAATTCAGAACCCCTGACCCACTGGAATTACAAGTTTTGAATTGCAAACATTTCCTCACTTCCGTCAACCTTTGAGAAATAGAACATGCGCAATTGCAAACATTTTTACAAACAATATCTTTGTAAACTAGTTTGTAAATAGTAAATTGAGATTTACTGCCCTAGGGGTTTGTGAAATCCAAACTACACACATGTGTACACATTATTTGTAATAACAAAGAAATTCTATGTAATTACAAACTTTTTTGCTTTGTGAAATTGGCCTCTGGTCAAGATCACGGCGGAAAAAGTAGGTCACATAATCACGTGAAAAAAATCGAAACTCCGTGATTGTCGAATTGTTCTTCGACTAATCCTGATCCAAACAATTTTTGTAAATCAAAATCGTTTTTTTTAAGTCTCGGAGTTATTGGTCGACAAAATTAGGCCTGTACAGTGAACTTGGGAAAATACGGAAGGCCGTATCTTGGAAAATGTTTTTTTTTTGTTGTTTGGTCACCACCAATGATTTCCCCGCCTGTGATAACCCCCAGTGCTCAACTTTTCAAGAAAATAAAAAATGGTCGGACGGCAATTTTTTGGGGTTGTTTTGGTTATTTGTTTTCGTTGTTAAGTCTCCCCATGTAATTTTTTGTTTTTATCGTATTTTCGAAGAAAGATTTATCCGCCACTGTACCAGGACAAAATTCACAACCTGCCGGATCGGTGGGGGGGGGGACATACGTTTGCCTACCGATATTTCGTTTTTTTTTTGGGGGGGGTAATTGCCCATTTTGCCCAACCTTAGATCCGCCACTGGTGGTGTCAGGACCCGTGCAAAAAGCTTAGCTTAGCGTAGTTCCTGATCTCGGAAATACATCACATCAAAACATACAGACTAAATATAAATATAAATTAAAAAGGTCAATATTAGGATGTAATACAACAAGCTTCACATAGTAACAATGCCATTTCCTGTCTTAACTGGATCATTATGTACTGGTGTAATTTCTCATCAATTTTGTCCGCTGCCACGCGTGGAAGCCAAGACGCTCAAATGTAGTAAATCTGTAGGTGTATTGGTTGTACAATGTACATTGTAAGACACAGTACTGCCACTTAAATATGCACATATAGGACGCACAATTACCAAAGGACCATACCAGGGCAAAAACTGGACTCATGCACACAAACATACAGTTCTCAACATTCACACATCTGTCAATTAAAGCTTCCAACCTCGTGACAAGGCATCTGGGGGTGCTGTTTAATGGAGAGCGCTCCTGTAGACCGGCGCGTATCCATAGCCGACCCCGCGGCCAACTCCGTGTGCAGCGCCATGGACAGCTCCGCGGGTCACGCCATGGACGGCGGACCCCACGCCGCGCCCGCCGCCGTGGCCGTAGCCGTAGCCGCGGGCTACCTCCGGGTGGTTGGCGTAGCCGTCGTAGGTGACCTCGGCGTTGAAGCCGCTGTAGCCATCTGCAACGTACTTGACGTGCTGGGTGCGGCCGTCAGGCAGGTTGACGGCGTAGTAGCCCTGCACGTTACCGGCGCCATCCGACTGCTCCTCCTTGTTGAACATGGGTCCGTAGTGCGGGTCGTCCACGGCGTACTGGTAGTGGTACGGCCGGGGCTCGGCGTAGTCGTTGCCGTAGCCGCCATGACCACCATGCGCAGGGCGCCCTCCGTGCACGCCGCCCAGAGCACGGCCGGCGCCCAGGTAGCCCCGGCCGAGGCCTCCGACTCCTCCGTGGCCCACCACCCCGGCGTGGCCTACGCCAACGCCGTGGCCGGCCAGGCCGGAGGCGGCGGCGGCGGCCACCAGAGCTGTCAAGATTACAACACGCATGGCGGGATAGTTGGTGCTGTCTGGGGCGGCGACGGTTACAGACTGATACCTACACCTGGGCTCAGGGGCGGCTTTATACTCGGTATGGGACAGGTTTTACACACACTGAAAGGGTGTGGTCACAGATGTTTTAGATTCAACTGCAGGTTCCACGAGGTTCTAATTAAGAAGTCCAGGGGTGGTAAAAGTGCTTTGAGTGACGCCGACCAAAAGTGGCACATACAAAAATGACCCCAGCACATCTGGGGTCATTTTTTACTTCACATGAATACCCTAACATCCCCATGCTCACATAATCCCTATATTTTAACCAGCGCCGTGCCGGGAGGGGTAGACACCTCCGCAGCTTTTTTCGCAGATAGCGGAAAAAACGGCGACGCGCAGCGCCGCCATTTTTGGCACAGCTGCTTGTGCATCCATTGTCCACATCAAGTTTTAAAAAAAAATCCTCGGGTCATCTTAGGTCATGTCACCAGACCAGGTCACGTGACCCCACCTCCCAAAAAACTTGTGGTCGTACCAGTCACAAGTTTGGGATGCTCGGATTTACACTTACAGGACTTCATAAGGGCACATATATCTACAATTCTTGTATCTTAGATTTTTCATATCAGCGACCTAAGGTCGGTTTAATTTCGTGACTTCCCCATTATAAGTCTAAGGGAAAATATTAAAATGCTTCGAAGACGCAAGATAGCAGTCGAATTCCTTCTGGATCATGTTATTATAGGACATTTTTGATGACATAGGTGCCATTTTTGTTCAGTGACCCCTACATGATCAGCCCAGGTCATCCGAGGTCACCAACAGTTTTATGTCAATAACTCTCGGCATAATGACGATAGAGAAGTGAAACCGACACCAATGTGTTTATCTCGTCGCGGCACGTCTTGCTATATGCAACATTGACCTACTTGGGTCACCACCACTTGACCTTGACCTGAGGTCACATTTGCAAGTTAACCTAACCTGGGCCCTGTTGTTCGGGATTTTAGCTAAGATGCCTCCTAACTGATCTGGGATCCGTTTACGCTAAAATACTGGTACCTTCCGTTGCTGATCTTCATCTTCAGGGAACTCGTAACGTTAGACTCCACCCCCGTACTAGTGATTCACCAATGACACGTCCAGCTGCAGCAGGTGGAACCTGAGGTCATGCCCTTCATATTATTATTTACGCTGTGGCCGGTTGCTGATGTTCGATTTTAACTGACGGCACAAGCAGTTGGTTAAGGAGGGAGAGAGAGAGAGAGAGAGAGAGAGAGAGAGAGAGAGAGAGAGAGAGAGAGAGAGAGAGAGAGAGAGAGAGAGAGAGAGAGAGAGAGAGAGAGAGAGAGAGAGAGAGAGAGAGAGAGAGGGAGGGA
>JAXIVJ010015572.1:0-31227 GCA_036785665.1 Chirona hameri
AGTCTCTATCTTCTCTTTTCTCGTCAATACGTTCTTCGCAACATTGATGCAATATACCTACTGATTCACCTATATGACCTTGACCAGAGGGTCAATATTTTAATTTGTCCTAACTAGGTCACAAGTAATATAGTACGATGTGCCTTGATGATATAAACCCCGTTTGGTGGCAACAGGATTGCTTTATCTTCATTAAGTAGAAGTTATTTTCGAAGAACTGTTTTGCCCAAATCAGACTTCTTGACCTTTCATGATATCTGGAACCTTAAATATTGACCTAAGATCAAATTTGAGGGCTCAATGTTGATGGTAAATTTCAATGTCTTGCTATTTCACTTTTCCTAGCTATCATAGTTTTTTGAGATATTAAAGAATGTTTGAAGCCCATGTCCAAAAACTGGGAAATTTGACATTTGATGACCTCTGGTGACTTCAATATTCGCCTTGGGAAACAAACATTTGAATTAACTTAGAATTTCCATGTCCAGAGCTTTCGAACGCTTTTTTCCGCGTCTTTGTAGTACCTTTTGTTTTCGAGTTACTGGGGATCTTTTTGACCCCCCCCCCCCCCCCCCACCCACCATAGCGAAGTTGTCTCAGAGGCCCACCAGGGCGCGGTTAAGAAAAGTCTGAGTAGGTACACTTGATTTGTGGACACCCGGTAACTGTTGACTTAATTCGTAATAACCACCGCGTGGATGAATTCTAATAAATGACTATGACTATGACTATGACTATGACTATGACTATGACTATGACTATGACTATGACTATGACTATGACTATGACTATGACTATGACTATGACTATGACTATGACTATCACTATGACTATGACTTTGACTATGACTATCAAACATGTGGTATGCGCTGATAAATTATCAGTCTCTTTATGCTAATCTAATTGTGAACTATTCTTGTTATTGTTGGTCAGTCAGTTCATATGATTGGTTCAGCTAATGTTCAGTTCTGATTGCTTTCTGTCTCATGGGTTATTGCTTTCAGGGGTGGTAAAAATGATTTAACTCTTGCCCGTGCACCGTCCGATTACTGCGTAACCGTGCAGGGGGGGGGGGGGGTACACCCCCCTAGCGTTTCGGCCCTGATTGGGCTAGATATTCGATTGAAAAACGAGCGTGTTGCTTGTCACGAGAGGAAGCCATTGATACCCGATTTTAAGGTCCTAGGTTGTTAGGTGACCTCTGAGGTCATGTCAATGACCCTAAATTCAACCAAATTGTAAATGCGTATAAATTGAATTTAATCGAGCTAGAATCGCGAATGAGCATGCTAAATTTGTGCCAAATTTGAAATCAGCGTCACAAAATGTCCTAGAAACTGCCAATTTCCAAAAAAGGTCATGTCAGGTTATGTCAGGTAATTTGTGCTCAGTGACCTCGGTTGACCTGTTGGGGCGCATGACCCCAGTGGAACATATAATTATGTACATAAAATGGATCCCATATTTGAAATCAGCGTCACAAAATGTACTTGAAACTGCCAGAAGCCAAAAAAGTAATATGAGGTCATCGGAGGTCAGTGACCGCGGTTGACCTCTGAAAAGGTCAATCGAGGTCACAATCTCAATGGAAACAACAACTGTCACCTGGAAACACCTGTGCATATGCTCCTGGACAACAAACACTATGAAACTGCACAAGTTACAAGGATCAATACTACGGGACGCCAGTTGCGCCCGACATGACCTTGAAAACAGGTCAATGGTCTCGGGTCCTGTGACCTACAACTTACAAATTTCAGAATATGTGGTAAATTGTTCACAAGTAGGGTATTGAAAGTTTCATCGCAATCGGTTGATATTTACACGAGTTATTCCCGAAAAACCGAGGGGGTAGCATCAACCCCCCCCCCCCTGCACTGGCGAGGGTTAAGTGGCCCCGACCAAAAGTAGCACATACAAAAATGACCCCAGCACAGCTGGGGTCATTTTTGTTTACTTCACATGAATACCTTAACACCTAGCTGCATGCTCACATCATCCCTATATTTTAACCCGCGCCGTGCCTGGTGGAGGAGAGGGGGTTAAACACCCCCATCAGATTTTTTCGCTGATAGCGGAAAAACGGCGACGTGCAGCGCCGCCATTTTTGGCACAGCTGTTTGTGCATCATTTTCCCACATTATGTAACACAAAATCGGGTCATTTTAGGTCAGGTCACCAGACCAGGTCACATGACCCCACCTCCCAAAGAAAACTTGTGGTCGTACCAGTCACAGTTTTGGGATGATTGGTTTTAAACTTACAGGATTTCACAAGGTCACCTATATCTACAATTCGTTTCTCTTGGATTTGTAATATCAGCGATCTAAGGTTGGTTTAATTTCGTGACCTCCCCATTATATGTCAAAGGAGAAATATTCAAATGCTTCCTATTCTAAGGAGACGCAAGATAGCAGTTTAATTCCTTCTGGATCATGTTATTATAGGCCATTCTTGATGACCTAGGTGGCATTTTTGTTCAGTGACCCCTTCAGGGTCAGCCAAGGTCATCCGAGGTCACCAACAGTTGTATGTTAATAACTCTCGACATAATGACGATAAAGAAGTGAAACTGACACCAATGTGTTTATCGTGTCGCGGCACGTCTTCCCATATGCAACATGACCTTTTTGCGTCACCACTTGACCTTGACCTGAGGTCTTATTTTTAATTTGCCCTTACCTGGTCAACACTAATATGAATCGAAGCGTCTTGATTATTCAAGCACGATGCCGTCAAAATGATTGCCTTGTCGTTATTAGGTAAAAAGCTATTCGTGATAAACTGTTTTTTTTTTAAATAGCCTTTTTAATATTTGATGAGGTCTGGAGTCTAAACTATTGATCTGACCTCAAATATGAGGACACCTTGGCGATTTAATTTTTGCAAGAGATTTCCACTGCTTTTCTCTGTTTGTTTCTAGCTATCATAGTTTCTGTGATACCCCGTGGCCGGGGGTATCTGGAGCGAAGTCCTAAAACTTGAATATCTGACCTTTGATGACCTCTGGTGAGCTGAATATTGAATTGAAGAAAACATATCTGAAATACCTTTGAACATGCTTGTCGAGAGCTTTTAAACATGTTTTTCCCCGTCTTTCTATCCCTTTTAGTTTTCGAGGTAGAGGGGGTCCCAAAACAGTGAAATACATCATCCTGACGAGTTCGCCACGGACCGTGCTGGCCCTATGGGCCATGGGCCGGGCCTGGGCCGGGCCTGGGCCGGGCCTCAAATTGAAAAAATCACCGGGCTCTGGACGTTCCTGGGCTGTTGAAGTATGTTGATGTTGTGAATGTTGAAGTAATGCCCGCAAGCTCAGGTCAGAGCTTAACAATATTTTAACCAGCAGTTCACTTCCACAGCAACACACTGTTTCTGTGGCAGTGGCTTTTTTTTCTTTTTTTTGGATAGCATTGTTGGTTCTTTGTTTCACATTTATACTATACAAGTGAATATGCTAGGATAATGATTGCAAATTTTGTGAAAATAATGATATGATTAATCTGAACGGGCCGGACCGGGCCTGGGCCTCAATATTATGAATTTGACCGGGCCTGATCTGGGCCTGGGTTTAGTGTTCATGGGCCCGGGCCGGGCCGTCCTGTGGGTTCGTGGGCCCGTGACAAACACTGCTGACGATGGACAGTAGACTCATTCAATTGAAAATGCATGTATATACCCCGGCCCCAGGCCCCAGGGAATCCATCGTCCGGATTTTTTTTCTCGGATTTTTTTTTAATGTAAATATAAATTATTGGTTATCAAGAGCTGAAACGCAACTGCTAATTAAAAAAATGTTAATGTACATACATACTGACGTGATGAATATGGTGATTAACCCGGCATTGACTGGGGTCTGAGCATAACGCCTCTGTCTGGGGGTGGCGTTAACGTCCCCCTGGTTATCTTCCGAACCAATGACCACAGCGAGACGCACAAGACGGCATTCGAAAGCTCTTAATGAGATGAATCTACGCCATGCTCAAAAATGTCAAAGTGAGTTCAAATGTCAGGTCACGGTCAGGTCAAAGGTCAAAATCGGCGTATTTGAGTTTGTGGGCAATACTTTCCATCCAAAGCCTTCGATTGCGACCAGTTTCACCCAAAGTTCTGCCAAAGGTATGATACATATCCCGCATGAGCAAAAGTGAGATTGTTTGCCAAGGTCAAGGTCAAGGTCAGGTCACAAAAGGTCACTATGCTGAAAATATCTACGAAAGTCATGCAACACATGTTGTATGAGTTATGTTCCACGTATAATTCGATAGTGATAGTCATTTTACCGCCTGACTTCATTTACGTGAAGTAAATGTAAATTTTAGGTCAAATTCAGGTCCCCGAATGTCAAAATTTTAAATTTTAAAATCTAAACAAAAAAGGCATGTTGCTAGACCAGTTTTGTCTCAGAAACACAGTGGTGGCATTTATTTGTCCTTATCTAGTCAGTAAAAGCCAAAAAAACGCAAAAAATAGAGATATCAGTTTGAAATTTGGTATGGTAGTTGCCTATGTATGGTACTCTGACATATTTTCCGTTTTTATAAATATTTTAGAAATTGTTTGATTATGTGATAATCTTCCCCCAAAAAACTTTTTTTTTAGTTTTTGGGGATCAAAAACTAAAATGTTCAAAAATCAGAGACAGCAGGTTTGTAGCCGTTGCAATTTTCTATCTTTTGGCGTTTTTGTATTGCATTTTGCTTCAAATGTAGCATTTGTACGGCCTGGCAACGCTTAGATGATTTTGGTGTAAAACGCATGGGTAGTGACGTCACTAAATTCGCTATAACTCGAGACAAAAAATCGACGAAATTTCTTCATTTTTGCACACAAAAAGTACAAATGATCTATAAGAAGGTATCCGAAGTTTGAGGTTGATAGCGCTATGAGTCTTTTAGCTATTGCGAAAATTAATCAGGGTTTGGGGGGGGGGCGTTAAACGCCCCCCCCCCCCAGTCAATGGCGGGTTAAGTCAATAATACATCTGAAGTGGTTTTGACGATTAGTAATTTCTAAGGACATGATCGCTTAGTAAATTTTCACATGAATGACTTAATGATTTTTGATAGCATTATGACCCCCGAGTACTTCATGAGAAGGAGCATTTTGTCCCTGACCTTATCCATAAGGACAGAACACTTTACCACCCCTGATTGCTTTGTTTGTTTATTTTAGTACCGCTTGCCGCCGCCGCGAAGCGCTCACTCGTTGCCGCTCTTTCCAGTCACCGGCGCCTCTCTGGGGAAGTCCGTTCACATAGACATCCAGTCATCTGAACTGTGGTCCGTTCACCGACAGCCACCGTTGTCTGGGAGACCCCCAGCGCCATCTGGAGCGCCATCACCAGACAGAGACGTGCCATCTAAAACATAAAGGTATTGGGCCCTCCCAGCTGCTCCTGCTTCCTACCACATGGCCACATCCTATCTTGTGCGGATGACACCCAAATCCTTGAATTAGCACCCCCAATCACGATGACCTCTTGGTTCTGAAGTTGCGGGCCGAGGAAAACATCCAGAGTCTTAGTCTAACACTGGTTTAGTCTAAATAGTCTCAAAATGAATGCCAACAAAACCAGCCTCATTCTTCCTGGCACTTCAATTCAATTACCAAGACAGCAGACGTTGCACTAAGAGTAAATGACGTCGATATTCGACCTGAAAAGCAAATTAAAATGCTTGGGGTTCTCCTCGACCCGACCCTGAGCTGGGAGCTACACATATCCTACATCGTGGGTCGGACCAATTCCATCCTGATATCCCTCTACAAAATTCGTCACCACTCACCACCTGTCCCCAGAAATCCTAAATCCTAGTTCAGACCCATATCTTCCTCAACCTCCAGTACTGCTCATCAGTCTGGGGTGGTGCCATCAACTGTCACTTGGACATGTTACAAAACGTCCTCCATTTTGCAGCCCCACTGGTGTCTGGACTTTGCCGCTACGACCATGTTAGTCCCGCTCTCCGGGCGCTTGGCTGGCCTAGTATAAGGAGTGTGATTGCGCGTCGGGATGCACTGAACGTGTACCTTCGGGATGCACTGAACGTGTACCGTCGGGATGCACTGAACGTGTACCGTCGGGATGCACTGAACGTGTACCGTCGGGATGCACTGAACGTGTACCGTCGGGATGCACTGAACGTGTACCGTCGGGATGCAATGAACGTGTACCGCGGTCTGCATGTGACAGAAGCCCCTAAAACGCTGCGTGACATGTTTCGCCCGCGTAGCGCTGTTTCGTGGCGCAGGACGCGCGCCACCGCCGCGGGCACCTCTGTCCTCGAGTTGCCCAGTTTTCGGCTGGCGGCCGCGCGGCGGCTCTTCCCGTACAGAGCCGCTGCGTCCTGGAATAGGCTGCCGCAACATGTAACCGGCTCTGTCTCGCGATTGCAGCTATTGCGCCTTCCGAGCTGAACATGTCGAGGATTAGTGGCATGTACTTCATTCGCAAGTAGTGCCATTTGTGTTGTGTCATGCTGGGGTTGTTCATGTTTGTGATTTATGTTTTGACTGGGCCGTAATAGCCACTCGTGGAAGCGCCCTAATAAACGCATACATACATACATAACCTAGTTACACACTACCCACCCGCCACCGAACACTCAGCCATGCCACGCGCAACGTAACTTACATCACACTCAGCGTACTATTTCAAACAGACTTTGGACTAGACTTGGGACGTTCGTAGACGTAAACACATTGCTCATCATCAGCGGCATTGAAACAAATCCATGATCACTACAAACACATCCACAACAAAATATAATCATAACACACATTAACATTAACCCTCGCCCTACGGGGGGCGCTGACAGGCCCCCCCCCCCCCCCCCCCCCTGAGGTTTTTCTTGAATAACTTTTGACACATAGGGTGCATCTTGCTGACATTTTTGGTAGCTGAGTTTACAACAATTAAACGTAGGCTGTAAAAATTAATTTGAAATTGGTAATGGATTTTTGGAGATAATAATGTTTTAATGACGTCATGTTGGTAAAAAAATGAGAAATATTAGAAAAATCGTAGGGAACAGAGTTTTAAAGCAAATTGCAAACTCAATTCACCAAAGATACAAAATGGCATTCTCTTTAAAATGGCAATCTCGGATTTCCAAATTTTTGGGGTTTTGATCCCTAAAATTGCAAAAAAAAAAGATTTTTTGGGGGAAAAAATCCCCACAAAATCAAAATTTCAAAGATATTAGAAAATTTGGAATAGATGTGAGAAAACTGAGTATGGGCCATACTCATACCAAATTTCAAAGCAATATCTCCATTAGTTCGGCTCGAGACGCGGCTGGGAGCGGTCGCGTGCGTTGCGCTCCGCGAGCCGGTGTAGCGTTGGGGTGACCCGGTCAGGTTAGGCGACCGCCGTTGGCTGACGCTGCCGCGGGCCCCGGGCGGCGGGCGGAAAACCTGTGACGGTGGCTCTGCAGCGTTTCTGCCCAGCATTGCGACGGTACAGTGCAACAGTGAGAGGAACAGGACAGTGCATTTAGTGTTTTCATAACCCGAGGAGTATGGAGAGGGAAGTCACTTCTGAGTCGGCAGTATGCGCGGACTCGCCGGCAGTGGCACGCCCGGGACCGCCAAACAGCAGGGCCGAGACAATTCGCCGACAGCAATCAATGACGGATATGGTCCGCGAGATGGACAACAGCTCCGCGGCCAACAAGCGGGGCAGAGGAGAGTCCGAGTCGCCGGGCCAGCGTGTCTTCAAGACACGAGACACTGACAGTGAATGGAACAAGTTCGAGGTGATGCTCGACACGGCGCTCGCTAGACTGCGCGTACAGATTCAGGCCGATTTTGACGAATTCAAGGACACAATGAAGCATCAATTAACGGCGGTGGGACAGCGGCTGCGGAAGGTGGAGGACCGGCTGGAGGAAAAGGAGGCGGAGCTGGCGGGGATGGCGGCGACAGTGCGGGACACCCAGCGGGAGCTCAGGGAGCTCCAGACGCAGGTGGAGGAAAATGAGCGGGTCTCCCGGCTGCCGTCGCTGATCCTGTCGGGTGCCGCGGTCCCCAAGAAACCGCCGGCCAGTCAGCAGCCCGGGGCCGGGGAGAGCGTGGAGCAGCTGGCGGTGGACCTGCTGCACCGCCATTTCTCCGGCCTGTCGGTGTCGCGGCACGACATCGACAGAGTTCACCGGCTGCCGGGACGAGGTGACCCGCGCATCATCTGCAGGTTCGTGCAGTTTGGGGCCGGCTCCATCCGAGACACGGTCTACCAGAACATGTTAGACCTGAGAGGGAGCAGATTCTACATCAGCGAGTGTCTGTCGCGCAAGCGCGCTGATGTGCTCCGGACTCTTGGCGAAGCCAAAAAAGCCGGGAAGTTGTATACAGCATTCTCACGACAGGGCCACGTGTACTATAAGCTTAAGAAGTCGGGAGAAAACGTGCGGATTGATTCCGTGCAGGAGGCGCTCGAGAAATTCATTACATAGAGCCCTTTCGGCTAGCTCGCATTCTCGCACCGCCTCAGATGAGTGATACTGATAGGCACTGAACGCGACGGTGCATGAAGCTTTGTGTTGGTAATCTGGCACCTCTAGCCGCCGCGCCGTGCCGAAGTCAGAGCGGGCGGCCGGTTGGCGGTGCCCGGTGATTGGTGACCGGTGGCCGGCCCCGCGGCTGGGGGAGGGCGGGGTCGCGGCCTGGGCCGCGTTGGCGTATGTGGTGGACTGTGTGGGTCGGAGGGATGTTTTGAGCGGACTCGTCGGGGCGCCGCCCGCGCTGGGACCGGGACCCGGCTTATCGTGACGTCACATGCGGGGCTGGACTCTGGAGTGCGGGGGAGGGCGGGCCGGACCGGCCGCCCGGGGCGGGGTGCAATGCGCCCTACCTGTCACGGCGGGAATGGATAGGCGTGCGAGCAGTGCTCATGTATTGGACACGTCATACCTCAGCCTTGTGCGTCGTTAATTCTTCTTGTTCTATAAAGACGAAGCGAGTGTCCTTTAGTTTCGCTCCATTTTGTATTTGCGCTGCTACGCTCTGACCGTTTCGGTGAACCGCTGCCCAGGGGCCCGTGGGGGCGTCGGCGTGACAACACCGCCGAAAATGTTGTAATTGCTGTACTGTGCGTCACTCGAATTTTCTTGGATGCACAAGAAAGCAGGACAGTTGTTGAGAGCACTATCCCAAGCGATTTTACTGTTAGTCCATGTTAGCGATAGAGTAGGATGTGACGGTGCTGCCGCCTTGGGGAGGTATTGGAATCTCTGGTGGAGATCAGAGCGAGACAGACGGGGACATTACGGGGGTAACACCTGCGACAGTAAATGACTACGAAAATAGTTTCTTTGAATGTAAACGGGCTCAGAACAACAAGTAGCGCAATGCCGAAGCGGAGAAAATTGTTCACTCACGTGGCTGAAGAATATGAACGTTGAGGTGATATTCTTGCAGGAGACGCATAGTGACTTGCAATTGGAAAACATTATCAGGAACGAGTGGGGCGGCAAATGCTATTTCGCACACGGGGACAACAGGAGTAGAGGCGTAGCCATGTTTTTCAACCCAAACAGCAAGATAGAATCACTAGGCATAAACTATTGTACGAGTAGAAGGTATATCGTCATGCAAGTAGAGATCAATAAGACAGTGATCGTTCTTGCGAACATATACGGGCCCAACAACGACAATCCCGGAATTTGTGACGAGTTCTTCGAAAACATACCGTGTTATGATTGTGATTCAATGATCCTGGGTGGAGATTGGAACGCTGTGCTTGACGTAAAAAATCGACAGGTTAACCAGAGCACGAAGAGTTGCAAATAATCACAGATGTAAAAAAACGATTACTCAGTTCATGGATCACAGAGAATTGGTGGACATTTGGCGCATAAATAATCCCGGAAGGAGAAAGTTCACATATCACCGCTGTAACCGTATGAGTAAATCGCGAATATATTTTTTCCTAGTTAGTGAGAGCTTTCTGTCCCAGCAGACGAAGCCAACCACGGACATTGTGGATGGCTATTTGGCGGACCATGAAATGATAACTTTGGATGTACAGATTGGGAAATCTACACATGGAAAGTCTTATTGGAAATTAAACAGTTCGCTACTTCTCGACGAGGATTACGTCGGTCGCATTAAACAATGCATACAAGAGACCATTGCAGTTAATGAGACAGACGATGTAAGCAAACACTCGGTTTTCCAAACCGTGTTATGCGTAGTCCGAGGGGAATCCATTAAATTTTCTAGCCGGAAGAAAAAAGAGCACGCGAAAAAGCTTGATTTTTTTTTAAAATGAAATAAATAGCTTTTGTGACGAACCAGCCGACCAGGAAAAAGACCAGCTGGCCAAACTGAAACAGGAGCGAGACCAACTAATAAGTGACCGTACTGAAATAAATATTTTTCAATGCAAAGCAAACTGGCGACAATACGGAGAAAAGGGCTCCAAATATTTTCATAAATGGATCCGCGACAAAAAGGGTCCAACGTCCTATAAATCGTTAGAGCTTGAAAACACTGCACCCGGTAAATGTTCATGTAGGATTGATGAGATGTTGGAAGAAACTGTCATACATTTTGAAAAATTATACGCGCCGCGCCAGTTGCAATCTGACAGTAATCCGGAAGCTTTTCTAATCAATATTAGGCCCTTGTCACCGGAACAAATTCAGATCGGAGAACAGCCTATAACAGGCGTGGAATTGGGGGCAGCACTGAGAGCCATGGCAGATGGTTCAAGCCCAGGGCCCGATGGTTTCACGGCCGAATTCTATAAGGTCTTTTGGGACCAACTAAAGGGGCTGATCTCTCGCGTTTTTGAAGAAATGAGAAGGACAGAGATCATACCATCTCTGATGAAATGCAGTACAACCACGCTCATCCCAAAGAAAGGAAAAAGTACGCAGTTAGTTAGAAATTTGAGACCAATTAGTCTCTTGAACGTCCTGTACAAGCTGATCACGAAGACATTGGCCATAAGACTTGAAAAAATGGCACATGCTCTCATAAATGAAGATCAGACGGGCTTTCTCAAAGGACGGTATATAGGAGAGAACGCAAGGTTATTAATTGATCTAATGAACGAAACCAGTGAGCAGAATATCCCAGGGCTCATAATGCTCTGTGACATACAGCAGGCCTATGACAGCGTTAGCTGGGAATACCTAATCAAGGCACTTAGCAAATTTAACTTTGGTCCGAACTTTAGGCAATGGATATCCATGCTGTACACAGACTCACAAGAAAATCCGATAACCGCGAGAATAAATATGAACGGATGCTTGTCTCGGCCGTACAGTATTAAGCGGGGACTGCGACAAGGATGCCCCCTTAGCTGCCTACTGTTTCTTCTTTGCATTGAACCTCTGGGCCAAACGATACGAACGAGCAGCGGGATTGTCGGTATACAATTCAACGGCACGGAGATAAAAATGTCTGCGTATGCCGATGATACAGCATTGATACTTAACGGAACTGAAGGCTGTTTGCGCGCAGCATTGGGAATCTTTGATGATTTCGAAGGAGTGTCAGGTCTAAAATTAAACAAAAGCAAGACAAGCATTATGTGGATAGAAGCAAGTAAATGGAGACAGGATACGATTTGTGAAGAATTCTATTTGAACTGGACAAAGCAAGTGAATTATCTAGGCGTAGAAATTGGTCCTATAATGGCAAATATGGCGGACCACAATTACTCAACTAAAATATAAAAATTAAAAATGTGTTAATCCCTGGATTAAGCGAGGATTAACGCCTTTCGGGAGAACCCATTTGATTAAATCGATGGCGCTGTCACAACTCGTGTATCTCATGTCCGTGCTAGAAAAGCCTAATACACGCAAATTAAAGGAAATCGAATCCATAATGTTCAACTTTATATGGAATGGAAAAAGGGATAGGATCAAACGCTCCACAATGAGAAATGTCTACAGCAATGGTGGTCTACAAGTCCCGGACCCATCGACCCAAGCGGATAGCCTGAAGGTCACATGGATCAAAAAATTCCTTGACGAAAGTAATCACGCTAAATGGAAGCGGGTAATGCAAAATAAACTCCTTGTCGGAGGATCACTCTCCGTCTTCGAGTGTAAGCTGTCAAAAAGAGAGGTAAAATCTAAACTCCCAAATAAGTTTTGGCGAGAAACTTTTCAGTCCTGGCAAAAAATGGTAGCAAATGAGCTGGAAACAGACGAATCAGTCTTGTATGAAGCTTTGTGGCTGAATAAAGACCTGAAGTTGGAAAAGAATGTCGGAATTCCAAAAAAGCAGCTCATCAAGCGCGGTGTGGTACGCATGAAAGACGTGTACGATGACGGTGCACGGAGGTTGATGACGACCAGCGAACTGACACATACATATAATTTTGGTAATTTTGTAATGTGGCACGCAATGCTAAGCGCAGTTCCACAAGAGTGGAAACATACATTACGCCGTGGGAAACCTAGGGTCAAGAGTGCAAGGCCAGAAATTTACGTTACGCTAAACAAGACTACCAAAATAGCTAAATGGGCATACCCAATATTAATGAAAACATGTGAGGTTTCCAAGCCTATCAAAGCGCAAACTAAGTGGGAGTGCGCAGAGTGCGCAGGTATCATGGCCACTTGTCTTTAAGTCTCTTTTTGCCAGCACCAGTGACGTAAAACTAAAATGGTTACAATTGCGCATCCTGCATAGAATAGTGCCAACGAATAGATCTCTAAGCTTGTTTGGAATCGAGGAGTTTAGTAAGTGCAAACGTTGTTCTGACACAAACGAAAATATTTACCATGTGTTTTGGGGCTGTAGGTACTCAAAAAGATTTTGGACACGCTTGCAGGGAAAGTTGTCCTTATCCCAGACTCTCACATCGGAGGAAATTATTCTAGGAAACGCAACTAAAAAAGGGAAATGGGCGGCGGCACCGTTACGCATGTGTATATTATTAGGTAAGCAGTTTATTTGGCAATGTAGATGGTCCGGAGAAATCCAAGACGTCGAAAGCTTCGCTCGTTATGTTTCCATGTACGTGTCTGTTGAGAGATGTATTGTAGAGCGTAAAGGAGGAATAAAGAAGTTTGACGAGACCTACAGTAACCTATCCGACGTACTGTGTAAGCAGGAGAGTACTGTGTAGCATAGGACAGGCCCCCGCCCTTCCCCACCCGGGCTAACCCGGGACCGACCCTCAGCATCAGCTGCGGGGTCGGTCGGCCGGCCGGGCGTGCGGGGCGCCGGCCCGCCCCACTGGCCGACGGCTCGCGCGCCCGGCCGGTGGCGAGGGGACGCCGCTTCGCGAACGGGAGCCGCTGAAAAACGCGAGGCGGCGCGGGCGGGGGTCGCCTATGATGGTCGCCTACGATCTACTGTATGTTATTACTGTTAACTGTTGTATGTTACTGTATGTCACTGCTTACTGTATGTTGAGGTAAAAATATCCTTTTCTTACTGGAAAAAAAAATGACCCCCGATTACTTCATGAGAAGGAGCATTTTGTCCCCAACCTTATCCATAAGGACAGAACACTTTACCACCCCTGATTGCTTTGTTTATTTATTTTAGTGCCGCTTGCCGCCGCCGCGAAGCGCTCACTCATTGCCGCTCTTTCCAGTCACCGGCGCCTTTCTGGGGAAGTCCGTTCACATAGACATCCAGTCATCTGAACTGTGGTCCGTTCACCGACAGCCACCGTTGTCTGGGAGACCCCCAGCGCCATCTGGAGCGCCATCACCAGACAGAGACGTGCCATCTAAAACATAAAGGTATTGGGCCCTCCCAGCTGCTCCTGCTTCCTACCACATGGCCACATCCTATCTTGTGCGGATGACACCCAAATCCTTGAATTAGCACCCCCCAATCACGATGACCTCTTGGTTCTGAAGTCGCGGGCCGAGGAAAACATCCAGAGTCTTAGTCTAACACTAGTTTAGTCTAAATAGTCTCAAAATGAATGCCAACAAAACCAGCCTCATTCTTCCTGGCACTTGCAATTCAATTACCAAGACAGCAGACGTTGCACTAAGAGTAAATGACGTCGATATTCGACCTGAAAAGCAAATTAAAATGTTTGGGGTTCTCCTCGACCCGACCCTGAGCTGGGAGCTACACATATCCTACATCGTACGTCGGACCAATTCCATCATGATATCCTTCTACAAAATTCGTCACAACTCACCACCTGTCCCCAGAAATCCTAAATCCTAGTTCAGACCCATATCTTCCTCAACCTCCAGTACTGCTCATCAGTCTGGGGTGGTGCCATCAACTGTCACTTGGACATGTTACAAAACGTCCTCCATTTTGCAGCTCCACTGATGTCTGGACTTTGCCGCTACGACTATGTTAGTCTCGCTCTCCGGGCGCTTGGCTGGCCTAGTATAAGGAGTGTGATTGCGCGTCGGGATGTACTGAACGTGTACCGTCGGGATGCACTGAACGTGTACCGTCGGGATGCACTGAACGTGTACCGTCAGGATGCACTGAACGTGTACCGTCGGGATGCACTGAACGTGTACCGTCGGGATGCACTGAACGTGTACCGTCGGGATGCACTGAACGTGTACCGTCGGGATGCAATGAACGTGTACCGCGGTCTGCATGTGACAGAAGCCCCTAAAACGCTGCGTGACATGTTTCGCCCGCGTAGCGCTGTTTCGTGGCGCAGGACGCGCGCCACCGCCGCGGGCACCTCTGTCCTCGAGTTGTCCAGTTTTCGGCTGGCGGCCGCGCGGCGGCTCTTCCCGTACAGAGCCGCTGCGTCCTGGAATAGGCTGCCGCGACATGTAACCGGCTCTGTCTGGCGATCGCAGCTATTGCAGCGCCTTCCGAGCTGAACATGTCGAGGATTAGTGGCATGTACTTCATTCGCAAGTAGTGTCATTTGTGTTGTGTCATGCTGGGGTTGTTCATGTTTGTGATTTATGTTTTGACTGGGCCGTAATAGCCACTCGTGGAAGCGCCCTAATAAATGCATACATACATACATAACCTAGTTACACACTACCCACCCGCCACCGAACACTCAGCCATGCCACGCGCAACGTAACTTACATCACACTCAGCGTACTATTTCAAACATACTTTGGACTAGACTTGGGACGTTCGTAGACGTAAACACATTGCTCATCATCAGCGGCATTGAAACAAATCCATGATCCCTACAAACACATCCACAACAAAATATAATCATAACACACATTAATATTAACCCTCGCCCTACGGGGGGCGCTGACAGGCCCCCCCTGAGGTTTTTCTTGAATAACTTTTGACACATAGGGTGCATCTTGCTGACATTTTTGGTAGCTGAGTTTACAACAATTATACGTATGCTGTAAAAATTAATTTGAAATTAGTAATGGATTTTTGGAGATAATAATGTTTTAATGACGTCATGTTGGTAAAAAAATGAAAAATATTTGGAAAATAGTAGAAAACAGAGTTTTCAAGTAAATTGCAAACTCAATTCACCAAAAATACAAAAAGGCATTTTCTTTAAAATGGCAATCTCGGATTTCCAAATTTTTGGGGTTTTGACTCCTAAAATTGAAAAAAAAATGATTTTTTGGAAGAACAAAAACCACAAAATCAAACTTTTCAAAGGTTTGAAGAAAAAAAAAACAGAATATATGTGAGAGAACTGAGTATGGACCATACTCATACCAAATTTAAAAGCAATATCTCCATTATTGACTGAGTGATGGCTTCCTAAGTGTAAGAAACTGATGACGTCATTTAAACCCCCTAAAAATTGCATTTTTGGACAAGATACGAACAAATAATTACTTTTTTTGCATTTCTGAGCCAAAACTGGTCTAGGAACATGTCTTTTTTTACATTTATCAATTTCTAATTTTGAGGTTTTCTGAAGAGCAAAATCGCTGTTCTGGACTTGGTAAATCCGAGGTCATTCACTTGACCTGGAAGGTCACCCGTTGACCTGAAACCTAAAAATCGCATACTGTTAGATTCCTCTCATGACAGGAAACATGCTGGTTCTTACCGCATTGCTCTAAGTTGCTTGATTTGAAAGTTAACAGGGGGCCTGTCAGGCCCCCCCCCCCGTAGGGCGAAGGTGAAAAAAGCTCCCGTAGGGCGAGGGTGAATTACCGCCAGAAACAAAATTGACGGGCTTCAGCAATTTGTCGAAACCAATAACATAGAAATTCTGGCACTCTCCGGGACTAAATTGAATTGAGTCTCCGGGACTAAATTGAATGATACGGTAACCAGCAGTTTATACCAATTGGAAGGTTTCCATACACCCCTGACTCGACATAGAAACAGACAGGGTGGCGGCGTTACATTCACACATCACTACCTTTCCAAAGACTGCCTGAGTTAGAAATAGGTGATGAAGAGTGGATATGGGTCAAAATATAAACTCGAAGTTTTACATTAGTATGTTACAGATACAGATACAGATACAGATATTTATTTCGGAACCTCCATAATATGGCTTTTGTGGAATCCACGTCATTATATTAATAATACACAATAGGATAACAACAGTAAAACATACAGTGATGAAAAATACACACGGTAAAACAGAACACGCGGCAAAAAGAGTGGCAGGTGGCAACATAGGCCGCTCCCAGCCGCAGACACCGATCGCAATCTACGGTAAAATTCACGATTGACTATCGCCTAGCCTCCAGCGTAAGGTCGTTCCAGGCGCTCGTGGCTCGGTACACAAAGCTGCGCCGGGCGAATTCTGTCCGCACGCGGGGCAGCTCGAAGTGGCCGGCTTCAGTGCCGCGCGTGCGGCGAGCGGATACATCGGCGCGCCGCAACAATCGCTGTCGCAATAGTTCGGAGGCACTGGTGGATGTTGTGAGGTGGCGCATTGTGGCAATATCGCGTTCGGTGATCATTTCATCAACATTGGGCCACCCCAGTTCACGCAATGACGGACTGACATGGTCACGCCTGCCAAGTCCGGTTACGATGCGGACACCGAAGTTGATTCCCTTTTGTACACGCAGCTTCTGTGCTGCGGAACAGTTTCCCCACACCGTTATACAATAACGTATGTGGGGGAAGACGAGTGCCTCTATCAACAGCTGTCTGATGCATTTTGGGAGCTTATGTCTGATTCGCGCCAGACCCACCAGTACACAGTAGCAGCGCTGCACAACAGACGTAATGTGACAGTTCCATGTCAGATGTGAGTCGATGACGACACCAAGCACCTTGACGCTTTGTGAGGGCAAAATTTCATCATTACCAAAATGAACAGAGAAGTCTGAGATGACTTTTTGACGGCGAGATCTCAGGAGGAGCATCTTTGTTTTTGCCGGATTAATTTTTAGACGGTTCTGTGTGAACCACTTCAAAGCTATGTCAAGAGAGCTTTCAACACGATTTTTCAGATCATGAACATTTGATGGGAAGTCAGCGTCAATGAACTGGGCATCGTCAGCATACATCACGATCCTCCCGAATGGAAGATGCTGCGGCAAATCGTTGGTGAAGACTAAAAACAGTACAGGCCCTAAAATGGACCCCTGGACCACCCCGTGCGTCACCTCCAGGGCACCACTACAGCCACCCCGCACAGTCTGGGTACGACCCCGCAGCCAGGCCGCGAACCATTCACGCTGGACACCATACCACTCTAGCTTGTCCAGGAGACGACCATGCTCGACACTGTCAAAGGCCTTAGACGTGTCAGTTGTGACGAGTGGCGTCATCATGCCTTTATCAATGTTGTCTGTTGCATACGTGACAGTGCCGAGCAGGGCCGCCTCTGTGGACAGTCCCGGCCGGAAACCGTACTGCTGAGGACACAGTATATGGTGGGTCGTCAGGTAATCCATCAATTGGGTGCAGACCACACGCTCACACAACTTCGCCACAACAGGGAGAACAGAAATCGGGCGATAGTTGTTGGGGTCCGTAGTTTCACCCTTTTTATGGAGAGCCGTAATGTTGCGCTTATTTACCGCCTAACTTTACGATGGAAAAATTGCGAAATTTCACTGATAGCTTAACAGAATCAGTATGTCGAACACAGATCCAAACCCGACAGCAACAATCATATTAGGGGACCTTAACCCAATTAGTGTCGGGGGGGGGGGTAAAACGACCCCCCCCCCTTGAGGTTTGTCCGCTCCTGTCCCCAAACGAGTAAAGATACGACCATCAAACTTTTGGACTTTTCCTAACTAATCATTGGGCATATTTCGGAAATTTTCAATATTTTGAGCTCAAGGCGTGTTTTTATGGGAGGGCATGTTTTGGTTTTCAGCGTGACTCGGCTTTCAAAGGGTTCCAGTTTCCATTCTCTAACCGTTGTAGATACGAGCATACATCTTTCACACCTTTCCTTACTGCTTTCTATAGACATGTTAAACATTTTTTCCCCATTTTTTGGGGGAATTGCGCATGGGCACCTTCAGGGACGTATTTTGGGAGGCATTTTGGGTCACTGATATTTCATCGAAATCTGAAAGATAAAATTTTGAACTCAATAAACCTTCGTAGCTGTTATTAGCAAACCTTGTGTTATTTTTATATTTTTGGGATGCCTACAGGCGACTCCAGGAACGGCTTTTGAGGGGAATGTGTTTGACTCCGTTCACACCCATTGTGTTTAGTTCCCCTTGAACGTTATTTTGGAGTGGGTAATTTCATTCAACATCATCTGCATGGATCAAATTGTATTGTTGGGCATAGGCGGTCCCTGGGATGAGATTAGAGGGCATTGTGAACCAGTGTTCGTCACGGGCCCACCAACCCCCAGCCCGGCCAGGCCCAGGCCCATGAACACCAAGCCCAAGCCCGGACCAGGCCCGGTCAAATGTATAATATTGAGGCCCAGACCCAGTCCGGCCCGTTCAGATTAAGCATATAAATATTTTCACAAAATTTGCAATCACTATCCTAGCATATTTACTTGTATACTATAAATGTGAAACAATGAACCAACTATGCTAACCAAAAACAAAGAAAAAGCCACAGCCACAGCAACAGTGTTGCTGTGGAAGTGAACTGCTGGTTGAAAATTTTCAGCTCTAACCTGAGCTTCAACATTCTCAGCCCAGGCCCGTCCAGAGCCCGGTGATTTCCTTAAAGTTGAGGCCCAGCCCAGGCCCAGCCCAGGCCCAGCCCATGGCCCATAGGGCCGGCCGAGCCCGTGACAAACTCTGTTGTGAACCCATGGCGTGACACTACATAACAAAATATATCAATAAGCAAAGATAAAGTCCAGTAAGGCGCCGTAGTTGGCGACGAACGAGCGAGCGCGAAGGAAATATATGGGGAATTTCAACTCGATCGGGCAAGTAGATACTGAGCTAGAAAAATGGGTGCACACGTGCGCACGTGCAGAGGCACCCACCTTTTACTTATAGGAAGGTGGGGGCTGAAACGTCCCTAACAACACCAAATTCGAACACAATCGGCCCAGCCGTTCCTGAGATATAGAATAGAGGTGAACACGTGCGCACGTGCAGAGGCACCCCATCCCTGACTTGTGGAAAGACAGCGACTGAGAGGTCCCTAACCACGCACCAAATTAGAACACAATCGGCTCAGCCGTTCCTGAGATATAGAACAGGAATGTGCAACAGAGGTGCAAAAACCCTTTTGTCTGTCACAAAATTTCGGACAACACAAAGAAAGTGTCACACGCAGGCACATAGCCAGGATTTTTTATCAGGGATGGGGTCACGTCGGTGGTAGGTGGTAGAAACAAATTTCGCTCCTCAGCCATATGATGTTAGATGGGGGGGGGGGGGGGGGGGGGTAGGGTCGGGTCGTCAGAGAATCTCATTTTATCTAGTGTAATATTTTGTTTTGCTCAGGAGGGCCAAGTCACCCCCCTTGGCCCTAGTGGCTACGTAACTGATCGCATAGGGCCTGTTTATGTGCACAGATGACTGCAGGCACAACTATACAGAACCTAACGATTGTAAACGCCACATCTCCTGAACGGCGAAACACGGGTATGAGCACATCACCAAGCATTTGCATGTCTGATACAAAACAAAACGTAGCAACTTGAGATAAGCTTAGGTATGAAGTGTCCGCACATGGCTACGAACAATGTCAAAAATACATTGGATATGAGAACACACGTCCATCAATTCAAAAGTCTACGCTGATCTGAAGCTTTAACCCTCATATATTTTTTCATTTCATTTTCATTTCATATTTCATTATCAGTTGAAGGTGTGAGTGAGACAAGGCTAGAAATACTAAAATATTTAAAACAAATACTAAATAAAATAATAATAAATGCTACAAAATAAATACTAGCTTAAACAAATTTCATCAAAAAATTAAACAATTTGCTATTAAATATACCCAATCAGACTGAAATATGACAAACCAATATCTCATGAGTTAGAAAGTCAGACTTTTCATATTCCCCTAAATTGTTACAACAGGAGGCATTTTGAGTAGACTTATGGCAACCTGGGAAGAGCGTCCAATCTTGGCACGTGTCCAGGTAATTTCAGTTTACCCTACCAATGCACTAAAGCCTACAAAGCGAATAGCAGGATAACTTTTTTCAAGTCGTGTGGCAGTTTACCCTACCAATACACTAACCCTCGCCAGACAGCCCCCCCCCATGAGGTTTTTCTTGAATAACTTTTGACAAATTGGGTGCATCTTGCTGACATTTTTGGTAGCTGCGTTTACAACAATTATACGTAGGCTGTACAAATTTATTTGAAATTAGTTAAGTGTTTTGGGAGATAATAATGTTTTCATGACGTCATGTTGGTAAAAAAAGAGAAATATTTGAAAAATTGTAGAAAACAGAGTTTTAAAGCAAATTGCAAACTCAATTCACCAAAGATACAAAATGGCATTCTCTTTAAAATTGCAATCTCGGATTTTCAAAATTTTGGGTTTTTGACCCCTAGAATAAAAAAACGATTTTTTTGTTGAAAAATCCCCACAAAATCAAAATTTTCAAAGATATTAGAAAAACCGGATTATATGTGAGATAACTTAGTATGGACAATACCCATACCAAATTTCAAAGCAATATCTCAATTATTGACTGAGTGATGGCTTCCTAAGTGTAAGAAACTGATGACGTCATATTTAAAATAACTTTTTTGACATTTTGAGACAAGATACGAACAAATAATTACTTTTTTTGTATTTCTGAGCCAACACTGGTCTAGGAACATGCCTTTTTATTTACATTTATCAACTTCTAATTTTGAGGTTTTCTGAAGAGCATCGCTGTTCTGGACGTGGTAAATCCGAGGTCATTCACTTGACCTGGAAGGTTACTCGTTGACCTGAAACCTAAAAATCGCATAGTGTTAGATTCCTCTCATGACAGGCAATATGCTGGTTCTTACCGTATTGCTCTAAGTTGCTTGATTTGGAAGTTAACAGGGGGGAGTCTGTCAGGCCCCCCCCCCGTAGGGCGAAAGTGGAAATAGCTCCCGTAGGGCGAGGGCTAAAGCCTACAGAGCGAATAGCAGGTTAACGTTGACTAAAGCCTACACAGCGAATAGCAGGTTAACGTTGACTAAAGCCTACACAGCGAATAGCAGGTTGTGATCCCATGACAAGTCCCATCTTGGGACGTGTCCGGGTAATGTCAGTTTACCCTACCAATACACTAAAGCCTACACAGCGAATAGCAGGCTAACATTGTTTGTTTCAAGTCGTGTGTCAGTTTACCCTACCAATACACTAAAGCCTGCACAGCAAATAGCAGGTTATCATTGACTAAAATCTACACAGCGAATAGCAGGTTAAAGGGACCTTGCCACCTTTCTGAAAGTTGTCAAATATACGCCGGTTGTACCCGAAAATAGGAAGTAAGTGCTGCTGAAAACGATGGTGATATGTTTTTTCTCGAAAACGACACTTAACTTGTTAAAAATTAAGTTGTTTAAATTTGGTATGATGACGTCATATTAAGCTCTAGAGAGCTATATAGAAATCCTTTACGCTGCCAAAGTATGGCACATTTTTTCGAGACAATTCTAGCGCTTTGAATACAAAACAAACCAACCATTGAAACGTATGCGTCTTCGTACACCACCGTCAAACTAGGAGCAGATTTATTCGAAATGTAGTTTGATATTTGAGGCATCTCGATTTCGCTGAAAATTGATACACTGACCATATCCGATACGCTGATCACGAATCCAATGTTTTTGATCTGGGATTGTTTCGTACCTTACGAAATACGGACGGTCATACATACATACGAACAGGGACGTAGGAACTATGTTCAAGTTGGGAGGGGGGGGGGGGGGGGTCCGGAGGCATTCTGAAGTCGATTATTTCCATGCAACGCCCATAGGCGTAATGGTAAAATCCAAAATGTTGGGGGGGGGGGGAGGGCGGCTGCCCCCCCCCCCTGTTCGTTCCTACGCCTATGCATACGTAGGTCCGCCGGGTATCTCGATTTCGCTGAAAACTGGTCCACAAACCATATCCGATGCGCTGATCACGAATCCAATGTTTTTGGTCTTGGATTTTCGTATCTTGCGAAATACGGACGGTCATACATACGAAGGTCCGCCGTGTATCTCGATTTCTCTGAAAATGTGTGTACAGAGTACAGACTATACAGCATACTTAGGACACTGATCACGAAATCTTCCGTTTGATATTTCGATTTCTATTCTTGATGATTTTATTTCGCAGACAGTGTAATGCTTTCTACATTTATTTTCGTATCGCAGTGCAGGAAACAGTTAACAGTATCATACACGACATTGTGCCCACCCTTGACTAGCCAGATGCAACAACCTGATCAACTATTATCAAACCGAAATGTGCTTCCTTCACGAATAATGCGACAAAATGCATCCTTTGGTTACCAAAACCACACGACAGTGTCCCTATTCAGCCTTTACCGAGCAAAATAAAAAAGGTACCGTACAACACAGCCATCCAGATTATTTAAATGAGAACGATCTGCTTCAGGCAAAAACGCAGGTGAAGGGAAGGGAAATAGGCCGGCCGGAAGCGGGCGGCCACCTTGTTGCGCTCGGTCAGCTGGCCAGCTCTGCCTGCCTCCTCCGAGGGACGCTTGGTCGCTGAGCTCGGCTCCGACTCGGACTGGGCAGACGCTTCTTCACTGCCTGTGGGTAGATGGGCGGTCAGCTCATGGGGGGGGGGGGGGGGGGCTCGGGTCATGGCACGACCACACCAACATACAGTACAACAACCAGCGTACAACAACCAGGGTCAGACACAGCAGCAGGTCACAGGGTCAGACGCAGCAGCAGGTCACACGGGTCAGACACAGCAACAGGTCACACGGGTCAGACACAGCAGGTCACACAGGTCAGACACAGCGGCACGTCACATGGGTCAGACACAGCAGCAGGTCGCACGGGTCAGACACAGCGGCAGGTCACACTGGTCAGACACAGCAGCAGGTCACACTGGGTAAGACGCAGTGGCAGGTCACACAGGGTCAGACACAGTGGTAGGTCACACAGGGTCAGACAGTGACAGGTCACACAGTGTCAGACAGTGGCAGGTCACACAGGGTCAGACACAGTGGTAGGTCACACAGGGTCAGACACAGTGGCAGGTCACACAGGGTCAGACACAGTGGCAGGTCACACAGGGTCAGACACAGTGGCAGGTCACACGGGGTAAGACGCAATGGCAGGTCACACAGGTTCAGACACAGTGGTAGGTCACACGGGGTCAGACAGTGGCAGGTCACACGGGGTCAGACACAGACACAGTGGCAGGTCACACGGGGTCAGCTGATGCAGCGGCATGTCACATGGGGTAAGACACAGGGTAACACACTTTCTGTCATTGCACAATGTTATGTACAGTATGACGTCACAGCATCACATGGTAACATCAGAAAAACAGAGGCATTGTGCACCAGGGCAGCATTTCCATGTCTTCTGATGAGGCCTTTATTATTATAAATAGGTTAGGTTAGGTTAGGTTGCATTAATACATCGGACAACTTATTATCGCTGTAGGGTTAGGTTTTGTCTACAAGATGGTCTGGGGGTCTGGGGGCAACAGATCCCAGTAGGACTGCAGCGCAGTGAGCGGATTGTTCAAATGTTGGTCCCTGCAACCGTAATTGCTGTAAAGGTTAGGTCAGGTTTGATTATGTTATTATAATTGTTTCCTGACACACCCTGGTTAGGTTTAACGGCTTCTTCAGCAGAAATATGGAAATTTTGCCGTGGTGCACAATGCAGCTGCTTTTATGATGTTACCATATGCTGCCATACTGTGAATTACACGGCTCACTGACAGGTACCTGCCTTAGTCGAAGATTACCTACCTGTATCATTTTTGGTCAAAGAACCTTACATTTCCATAATTTATAATTTTGCTCACTGAACAATGAACATCATCACTAGCAAACATATTGATAGAACACCACTGGCGGATACAGTTGCAGTGGAATAGCAGTGGGCATAGCCCTGCCAAATGTGAAGAAAAAAATGCAGAAAATTGGCATGTTTCAGCATTTTATATACAATATAAGCAACTTTTATTTGGTGAAATGTGTTTTGAAATCCTCCTCAGGGTAACAGAGAAGTACAATTTCCTCCTTTTATTTTTGTAATGTGTCAAACCCTTCTTTTCAATCTTAAAATAATGGCATGTGGCACATTTTTCCACTCAATGTTGTGCAAAGGTATCCGTCATAGGCGTCTGATTACCCAAATGATTTATCCTAATGCTAAACAAATTACCTTTTGTCTGGCTTATGCTCTTGTGATATTTGTAACGATAATCACAGCATAATTAGTGAATACGTTGATAGGAAAATAGGAATCTGTTGGGCCGTTGGCTGTTGGTAAATGAAATAGCATGACGACTCACCTGCACGGATGGAGTTTCCTATTCACATGGTGTGGCCACTGCCCCACCAACTTTGTGTTATGCCCCACCAACTTTTGTCAGATTTGAAGGTTTCCTGGCATTAATATGGCAATTTTTCACCTCAATAATGTAAAACATCCGGCCAATATGGCATTTTGCCCCACCAACGTTTTCTGGGAAGCTCCTCCCATGCTCACCTGTACACCGTAGTAGAAATATTTGATTCGCCACACACAACATAGGGCATTCGATGCATACCTGATTGCTCTTAAATGGAAATTATTGACTTAAAAAGATTAAAACTGGTCAAATGTTGATGGCTCATCACTGTAACAAATGTAACACATCAATCAACGATCAAACATCGCGATTCGTGATCATAGAAAATCAAAGTTTCTTTCTAAACAAGTACACCCGGCCATGACGAGAGCTGACGTCATCGGTACAAAACTCCATGTGTGGGCCTTACTAAGGCCCAAATTTTAAAATCACAATTAAATTTCTCTTAGACCAGATAACTGTGTTTGTTTTCAATGTTACCCCCCTAAGTTTCGCTCTATGGCCACTAACTTAGCTATCTCAACTCAAAACTAGTGTTAAGGTGGGAATGTCCCTTTAACGTTGACTAAAGCCTACACAGCGAATAGCAGGTTGTGATCCCATGAAAAGTCCAATCTTGGGACGTGTCCGGGAATTGTCAGTTTACCCTACCAATACACTAAAGCCTACAAGCGAATAGCAGGCTAACATTGTTTGTTTCAAGTCGTGTGTCAGTTTACCCTACCAATACACTAAAGCCTACACAGCAAATAGCAGGTTATCATCGACTAAAACCTTCACAGCGAATAGCAGGTTGTGATCCCGTGAGAAGTCCAATCTTAAGACGTGTCTGGGGTTCAAGTGTTTAATTTTCCGGGCAACGCATGGGTACCCCTGCTAGTAGGTAATAATATGTTAGCAAAAATAGGCATTGAACAAAATAAGCACACGTCCGAAATTAGGATTGTACCCTATTTTTACAAACATGACTATCTATTTAAGTTTCGACACTCACCTTTACTTGGGTTTGGTTGTTGTTTGGTCACATTCTGGACAACCCAACTCATTAAACGTCCACCATCGCCAAACGAATCATTAGTACTCTTGATCGGCATGCCTCCATGTTTCACTTGATTATGCCTCTTGAAAGACCGTCTGTCTAATATAAATACACCCAGAATAGCCGCAACCAACCCGCAACACATCTTTTGACGGGACGAAGGCACGCGAAAAGGTCAATCAACCGCCCCAACACGTCGCCTGTCACGCTCACAGCCTGTCACACAAACTCTCACCAATGCTTCCAAAGAACTCAATCGTCCAATGGAAGATAACATGGGGCTGTCACACGGGTGGCACAAAGTTGGAAGGATTTTGCTACCTCCGCTACCTCTCAATATTGCGGCGACTATGGCGCACATATTGGGCTGTGTCGAAATAATTGTATTCAGAACATGCTCACAGCGCCGTTTGGACCAATTAGCGACTGCTCTTGTGGCAGCATTTCACGGGTGTCAAATTGGACACGGAATCATCGAAGTAACTTGAATTGTGGAAATCGATCTTCTTATCAAAAATGTGTCCCTTTTTCAGATGATTCCACCCGGTTGTTACCACAAACGCTCGTTGGTGAGTTGGAAGGTATTTGCACCTCTGGTGTGCAAGTGCGCACGTGCAGAGGCACCCCACCCCTGACCTGTAGGAAAGATGCGGCTGAGAGGTCCCTAACCACACACACAATTTGAACACAATCTGCTTAGCCGTTCCTGAGATATAGAATAGGGGTGTGCACGTGCGCACGTGCAGAGGCACCCCAACCCTGACTTGTGGGAAAGAGGCGGCTGAGAGGTCCCTAACCACACACCAAATTTGAACACAATCGGCCCAGCCGTTGCGGAGCGGAGTTTTTGCGAGAAAACACTTTTCAACACCCCTCACGCGGCACGCGGCACGCGCGGTGGTAGTCACCCACATGAGTCGGCACCGGTCTCAAATAGGTTATGTTGGATGGGGCTGCTCAGCAAACAAACCCGCTTGTCAATCGGACGTGCGGTTGCAGAGATATTAGCTCCTCAAAAGCGTCGCGACGGGCCGGGCCGGGCCGGGCCAGGCCGCTCATATTCATATTTTTCCCATATACCACGAAAGGTCAAGCGCGAGCGCCTCGCTCGTAATTATCAGTAAGATGCCGTAGTTGGCGATGAACGAGCGAGCGCGAAAGAAAAGTATGGCGAATTTCAACTCCATCAGGAAATTAGTTTCTGAGATACAAAAAGGGAGAGCACGTGCGCACATGCAGAAGCACCCCCACCCCTGACTTGTGGGAAGGCGGCGGCTGAGGGGTCCCTAACCACACAGCAAATTTACACACAATCTGCTCAGCCGCTGCTGAGTTTTTGCGAGAAAACACTTTTCAACACCCCTCACGCGGCACGCGGCACGCGTAGTGGTAGTCACCCACATGAGTCGGCACCGGTCTCAAACAGGGTAGATTGGATGGGGCTGCTCAGCAAAGAAGTCCGCTTTTCAATCGGATTTGTGGTTGCAGATATATGAGTTTCTCAAAAGCGTCGCCACGGGTCGGGTTGGGCCGGGTCGGTTGGGGCCGGGTCGGGCCTCTCATATTCATATTGTTTTCCCATATACCACGGAAGGACGAGCGAGCGCTTCGTGCTCGCTCGTAATAAGGATCTAAAACAAAAATAAAAGCAGCAAAAATATTATCGTGACATCTTTAGATACCCCCCTTTGAAATTCCCTGAACACTCCATTGAGTTAATTTCCCCAAACTTTAAAAAGGAGTATATGGTAGAGCGTACAATTAGGTGGCGAAATCCAACAACATGAAAACATTGCGTTCGAACAACGTCTCAGGACAAAGAATCTAAAAGTGCACGTTTCCCCCCTTTTTTGGCTAGGTCTGTATCCACCCATGACAACATTTTGCATATATATTCAAAATCGTAGAAAGATGAGAAACATGTTTACATGTTTTTCGGAGTTCGAAGATTTCCACCTCTCTCGGAAAGTGGGAGGAGCTTGTTTGTCTGTCTGTCTGTCCACGGAGCATATGACCACATGGAGCCCAAACGTCTGGACCGATTTCGACGTGAGTAACACCGTTCGATGCGGCAAAACGGCTGACAGATTCTGGTACCGGTCGCGAGTCGATTGGTGCCACCTGTACCTCTTCAAAACAACGTTGACCACCTCTACAGGCCAGACGGTTGGTGACACAGATTTGATACTCGCAGGTCACATGCGTGGTACAGCGGAAGCAAATCCAGTGGGGTTTCCGACCCCGATGGGGGCAAAATGAACCCCCAGGGGGTAAAAACAAATTACGATTTTGACCCCAAGGCAATGCCCCGATCGGATTGCCGGCCACTAGTGAATATAGTAAAGTAATTCATGCTCCAAGGAATCGATTGCCGCTTTCCTGGAAACAATGGGTCCAGCGATTTCCGAGATACGAAGGGGCCGAATAGCCCCCCCCCCCCGACATATTCGTATTTGTTTTAGCCCGACAGTAATAGGGTTAACACGCGCCCTGGAGGGCCTCTGATAATTACACGCCCTGGAGGGGGGGGCTGATTTCGCCCCCCCCCCCTATGATCTCGAAAACCACGCAGCGTAGCGACAAGCAAGAAACGACGTTAGATAGCTCGAGACAAGCTCTTTCGAAAGCATTTCGTTAATTTTTTTTTCAGGTCAATATTGAGGTCACCAGAGGTCATCAAGGGTCAGATTTTCAAGTTTTCAAGATTTCGGTTCGAACACCCCCAAATATCTCGGGAACTATGATAGTTAGCAGCAAACGGAAAAAAGCAATCGCAAGTCATTGAAAAATGCAATCGACATGGGTGTCCTCAGATTTGAGCTCAGGTCAATAGTTTAGGCTCCAGAGGTCATCGAATGTCAAAAAGGTGATTTTGTTTTAAAAACAGTTTTTTGCAAATAACCTTTTACCTAATAACGATAAAGCAATAATGTTTACACCATCGCGTGTGTCTTGTCAAGGCGCTTCGAATCATACTCATGGTGACCGGGTTAGGTCAACTGATAAATTTGACCTCAGGTCAAGGTCAAATGGTGACCCAAGTTGGTCATGTTGCATATTGGGAGACGTGTCTCGACGAGACAAACATATTGGTACCACTTTCTCTTCTCTATCTTCATTATGTCGATAGTTATTGATAAAACAGTATTGGCGGTCACAAAATTAACCTGACCTTAGGTCACCGATATTAGAAATCCGAGATAAACAAATTTTTTGTATCTATGACCTTATGAAGTCCTGAAAGATTTAAACCGATCGGCGTAAAACTGTAGCTGTAGTACTACTGCAAACGTTTTGGAGTTGAGGTCATCACTTGACCTGGGCTGGTGACCTGACCTGAGATGACCCGAACCCAAGAATTTTACATAATGCGGAAAGTTCATTTCTAAACAGGTATACAAAAAACGGTGGCGCTGCGCGCCGCCGTTTTTGCGCTATCCTCGAAAAACCGGAGGGGTGGGCGGATTTCGCCCCCCTCCAGGGCGCGTGTTAATATATACAATGTATAATTTACAATGTATGTATATGTATGATTACTGAGCGGGCGCGAAGCGCCCGTGAGGTTTCTCGTCAACTTACTAGTCAAATTTACATTTGACCCGGCCCGACAGGGCCCGACACGGCCATACAGACGCTTTTCGGAAGCTAATAA
This sequence comes from Chirona hameri, assembly GCA_036785665.1. Classification (NCBI taxonomy): domain Eukaryota; kingdom Metazoa; phylum Arthropoda; class Thecostraca; order Balanomorpha; family Balanidae; genus Chirona; species Chirona hameri. The sequence continues at coordinate 29,505 of JAXIVJ010015572.1, forward strand.
CTTTGTCCAAAGTTCCGATTGAGATCGGGTTTTCCCCATTGGATAGGTACATCAAATCAATTTAGTTTTTAGTATGATGCGTCCTGATAGGGGTGGTAGCACAGCGCGTGGCACACGCAAACTTCGAAATGAACACAAATAATTATTGATCAAAAAGGGTTTTATTGATGAAAGTGTAACGGGGTCTCGCTTCGCTTTTCTGTTTGTTCTGCCATTTCTTGCAACATTGCAACATTTTTCTAAATTTTTGAAAACTCTTTTCCGGTTAATTTTGGGTCGCTGAATGCATTGAAATAAATTGGTGAGGCTCTCTGGCTTAATCTGAAACAGTTAGAGCTGCTTGCAACAATTTTCAACAAATTGCAACAATTTTTGAAATTTTGCTCACGGGGTTTTCTTGAGATCAGGAATCGAAATATGGCACTTTCAGAATGTTATATCCCCCTGTTTTCGAGATATTACTAAATTTTGTGGGTGCAAATGCAGAATCGAACTAGACCCGTACATACATTTGTTTAATTTGGAGGCAAGTCAATCATCGGCGAGCACATAGGTCGCTGCACGGTTAGGGTGGGTGGTGGCGACATTTTGCGAGTTAATAGGGAATTGGTCCGGTGGAATAAGGTCCGGGTTCCTTGTTCGTGAGCCGGCCTAATGGCTATCTGGCTCCTCCTTACATGGTTTCCCAACGGTTTATCTCCCAAATATCACAATGAATTCAGAAAATGGTTAACTGCCCCTCCTGCATGCCCAGTGCAACGCTACGCTGAGGACCATCTCCCACTGGGACTAACACAGTCATACGTCCTTGCACTCAGACTCTCCTCATGCATTCACTCAATCAATCTCTGTCATACTATGCAGTAAACTGTCAGGTTGGTCTCCTGACCCCTCCCTTTTTCCTATTCCCTCCAGTGGTGCGTAGCACTACGCCGGGTACGCAGTTTCTGCAGTCCTATGGCGTGCTTATGGCTCCCATAGACACTTGATAAGACAACGATTTAACAATTGCTTATGTGTATACTTACCTCGTAAAAATTCCATTGCGAAGTCCACCGTTGTAGCCTTGTTATAGCTGAGCGCTCACGTCTTATTGCGTATTCCCGAGGCGTCTTCTGATACTGCCACAGCAGCCTACTAAAAACCGAAGTCTCACTGCCGGAGCTACCTGGCTCACTGCGGAATAAATCCCGTCTAACTGCAGTCACCCGACAAATGAGATGGACACAATGTTTCCCGTCGCCCTGCCAGTGATGCACCCGGGCTGCCACGGGGCCTACTATCCTCCGAGGTCGTGATCCTGCGAAGCACTCCGCGACTAGCGACTTACGAGTTTCAGCTCCCAGGACGTCACAAGGGACATATCCTAAATTCTCCGAGGTCGTGATCCTACGGAGCTTTAGCTCCCAGGCTTCACGAGGGACTTGCCCTAAAATTTCGTCCGAACTCGTGTGTCAAACGTATAAGGTACGGTCCTGCCGGCTTATTATCCCCGACATCACGAGGGGCCTGAAGCCTCGGTTCCACCAGTCTCTCGCTAGGATGTCCCAGCCCGTCCCACTGGGGCGTTCTCGATCCCCCAAGAGCATCTGGTTCCACCAGGGCATTCCCGCGACTTACTGCGCCTGAGCCTCGCTATAACACACGGCTTCCTGAACCCCGTCCACACATCTGACAACTTGTCCGTCTCCACGTCAAAACGGTCTAGTCTTACTTGAATCTT